>JAMPIV010016137.1:0-34184 GCA_024509875.1 Oreohelix idahoensis
TGGAAAGGGATCTCTTCCAATTTGAGAGTAGCGAGGGCAGACAGCTATGGCAACACTAACTCACGCCAAATCCCGCAGAAAATCTTACCAGACCCTAGAACAACAACGCAATCACTAGAGATAGTAATCTTCACTCAACCGACCCAGCAGATCATTACTGGCAATCAAACAAAAACACGCACAGAAATGATAACATCATGAATGATATCGTAATCTGAGACTTTAACATCATCCAAAGGTCATCAACCATTGCCCTTGTGAGGTCAGGTGGATTGCAACCTCGCTCTGAACCAGTTGTGTAATTTGCGAGGAGGAAATAGAGAAAGCAGATGCTCTATGCAGAGAACTGCGCAGTATACAGATGGAACAGCGGAACAAAGCCCATCCATTTGCCGGTATCGGTAAGCAAAAAACCAAATAATCCACAACAAGTACACGAAAAACCAAGTGGACAGGATGAAGGGGTATATATACATCAGATATGACCCAATAACACCATGCTTAAACAGATATCGCGAACAGACCACAATGTTCCGCCCTGAAAACCGGGCCACAGGTGCTGGGATACTAGTAAATCTCTACGCAGACGTCAAAATATCCCCCACACAAGTGGAAAAAGTGCAGTAGAAAGGAAAGGCAGCAAGGGGCTGGCACCAGCACAGAACTAAAGGGGGGTACATCAATAATGAACAATGCATGGGGGGTATGATAGTTGAAAAAGCAATTCTCTTTTGAAAAAATTAAAACGTAAAAACCGAAATATTAAAAACAATGAGCTGGAGTGATAACTTGAGTTCGATAGAGATTATCCTCGTAATCAGCATTGGCCGTTCTCCAGTGCATGGAACCTTGATGGGTCTGTTTGGTCAGTGGCACTGAATCTGTTATACGATGGTGTATTGGTTCATCAATCTGTCGAGGGAGAATGCGAGGCGAGCTCGCGCGTTCCTTACCTCCCTGGTTTTTTGTACTTGGTTGTGGATATATGGTTTTTGCTATACCCGACTAACCAGGCAATGGAACTTGGCTGTTTGGTTCACATTTTACTGCCACTGGGTTCTTGAATAGACAGCATCTGCTGTCCATTACAGCAATTCACAATGGGTGTGGTAAAACCACTGAAGGGCAATGGTTTGATGACCTTTGGATGATGTTAAGCACAGATGCTATCCTCATTCATCATGGTTATCAGTTTCAGGTGTTTATTGTTATTGATTATCGCAGTTGCTGACTCAGATCTGACAGTTACCTCGGGTGAAAGTTAATACACTCATCTACAGCTGATGTTGGTGGTGTTCGCGAGAGAGATGGGTGTGAGGGGTGAGTGGGGAGCGTGAAGATTGTTCAGGGCGTTGCAGTAGTGCCAGATATAAGGTGCTTCTGGCCCTGGAACGTTGGCGAAACGATCTTTCGCAAACCATCTCCAGCTGAATAATGGCGTGAGAAAAACAACGACGCGAAGCACGGATGAGGCAGAAGTTAACCATAGATCTATCAATTTATGAACGAACACATTAGCCCAGAACTAGGTCAGGGGTGTTAAAGCTAGTGCATGCATACAGAACTGCGGCAATTCCGCTGAAATATCTTACTACCAGTAACCTCGTAGGAACAAAACAAGCCTAACAGCTAGAGGATAGGTAAAAAGCTGTTTATACCACGATACCGGGTGAGAATGCAGCGGATGCATTTACTAGGAAACAGTACGAAAACAACAGACGGATCAAAGAAATCATAGCCCAGGGCGTGATAACATGCATTGGAATAGAGGATGCTGAAGATCTGAGCTTAGGAAATACATCACTCCAACAGGGTGGCATAGCTAACCATTTGCCTGCTTTTCATATGGATACTTCCGTCGGGGGTCAGGCAATGGCGCATTTGTCTGGGAATTTGCTAAGGGTTAAAACGAATTAGGAGAAAACAGCAGAATGCTCTACCGACAGCAGCAGTCAAAAGGTGTGTGAGGCAAGACAAAAGGGAGTAACTAATCTCCTATTACGGCTTCTCAAAATGCTGATTCATCAATAGCAAATAACTACGGTGCTATTAAGTCCTTGCTTTTACGAAGGTTTCACCTGGACGAGGAACACTGTAGGTTGAAATTTAAGGGAATTTTACCTGAATCTCCAAAAGATTTTGCAGGATTCATTGCGAACATACGCAATACATTTAATAGATGGGTTGAACTGGCAGAAGTCAACAAATCGTACGACAAATTAGTTGATTTGCTACTACGGGATAAGGTATTATCTTCGGTTAGCCAGCCATTTTTTGCATATTTGCAGGAGCGTAAACCAGGTACTATTGACGAGTTAGAAAAAATTTCGTTAAACTACTGTTCGGCACATCCGAATGCAACCATTTCTAACTCCTCATTAAGAGAACCTCTACCTGTGGCGTCTAATATGGCCTACAATCATAATAACAAACAAAGACATCACAGTGTAGACAGAAGTAGGTCCCACTTGACAATAATACAACACAGTCGTCTGCTGCATGTTTTGCTATTAATTATAATGTGGCAAATAGTTGCCAACAATGCAATCTTATTTTTCAGAAGGCGAAAGAAACAGTGCTTAACTGCGGACATATTACACCAGAGGTAGGTCTTGCAGTCAACGATGGAACAGGCTTACTAATTTTTAACAGGGGATTAGTTAATGGATCCGTCGTCTCAGTGCTGAGGGATTCAGGATCCACGACGATTGGTATACGTCAGTCGCTGGTACATCCTAGCTGTGCGACAGGAGAATATGTACGCTGCATGACATTTGGTGGAACTATTGAGTTTTACCCCACAGCTCTTGTCCATGTTAATACACCTTTCTTTTCAGGACAAGTTAAGGTATGCATGCTTCAGAATCCAATTGCAGATCTGATGTTGGGACGCATCCATGGTAGTAAGGATTGTTCCCCACAGGAAATTGATGAATGGGAATTAAAGAATGTGCAATCTTATTGCAATGCTAACGCTGTCATTGCAACAGCTACATTACGGGCCAACAAAATAAATACATGTGGCACAGCAGTTTCCAACTTCACTCTCAGTACTATCCTGGAAATTGATGAAGATGATAGATCTATTGGACAACATACTAAGGATATAACTGATCCTAATAAAACTGTTGACGTTGTCAACATTGACAAAAACATTATGAGGAAGAATAATAGGTTAAATAATAATGCTGGACTTAAAAGGAAACATAAAGTTAACACAAATAATTATGATGAAAAAGTTTTTACTTTGCCCAGCAAAGACATGTCTACGACATGTAGGAAACTTAATACCTTTGGTGATGATAGGTATCATCCTCAGTCCAGTCAGGATGATACGACATCCAACAGAAAGACAATGTCGGTGTTGAAAGGGAAGGTTAATTCTTTGACAAAGAATACATATCATCATTGTCCACTATTTCGTGACAATGATACTACATATATTGGGAAAAGTGCGTATTCTCGCACAGTGTTAGTGCGAAATCTGCCGCAGGATACTACCTGGCAGGCACTTAGAATTTTTTTTGATTATACAGCAAACGTTAAGTTTGTTCGTTTTCTGCCATCATGCAATGGGCAGAATAGACAGGCGATGGTTACATTTCGTAACAATCGAGACGCTCGTTGGGTAATCGAGCGTGATAATGGTGTTTATTTTCATCACCGTTATCTAAAGTTACAATTAGTACCTGATTCTGCGCCACGCAGATAATGGTGTATGCTCACCCTTTTGTCTTATTTCTTGATGACTCAGCTCTAGTCAGTCATCATTTCTTTTCCTTATTGGTCATTTATTCTTATACGTCTTAGATATCAAGGGACACAAAAAGATATTTCATATTAACATGCTCAAGCAATTTCATACACGTCCTGAACACTTACAGTCAATTTTTCATGAACTAGATGACAACACAGTATCTACTTGTTATTATTCTAACTTATCTGTCATCCAGGAAGAAGAATCTTCTTTTCCTGAGGTACAGTTACCGTTACCGGTACCAGTAGTTCAACCTACTGAATCTTGGCGGGATGTAACCATCTCTTCAACGGTTACACCGCAACAGCGTCTACAGATTGCTAATCTATTACAATCTTATCCAGATGTATTGACCGACGTCCCGGGTCGCACATCGGCTATCAGTCATGACATTACTCTCAATGATGATACACCTATTCGTGTACATCCCTATTCGGTTCCTTTACATTTCCTTGCTAAAACTACTAAGGAACTTGAACAGATGTTGTCTCTGGGAATCATTGAGACTAGTAATTCGCCATTCTCTTCTCCATTAGTGATTGTCCGGAAGAAGGACAATAACATCAGACTATGTGTTGATTATAGAAAATTAAATGCTAAGACTATAGTTGACAGCGAACCACATCCACTTATCGACGACTTACTGCCACGTCTATCCAACGCAACTATATTTAGTAAGATAGACTTAACTAAAGGTTATTGGCAGATACCACTGACCGAAAAGGCTAAGTACTACACCGCATTTTCCACTCCACAAGGTCTATACCAGTGGAATGTGATGCCTTTTGGGCTTGTTAATGCGCCAGCTACCTTCATTCGCCTGATGCGACAAATTTTATCAGGTAGACCAGACGTTATTACATATATTGACGACATATGCTTGTTTAGTTCGTCGTTTGAGGAACATGTTTCGGGACTTAGATATGTTTTCGACACTCTAAGGAATTATCATCTAACTGCTAAACCTACAAAGGTGCAAATCGCGTGTAATGAGATAACCTTTTTGGGACATATCATTGGATCGGGATATATCCGAACGTTACCTAGTACAGTCTCCAAAATTCTAAACATAGCAGTTCCTCAGACGAAGAAACAGGTCAGGAGTTTGTTAGGACTTGTTCAATATTACAGTAGATTCATACCAAACTTGTCATCCATCACGGCTGTATTGTCTTCATTGTTAAAAAAAGACATGCCGGTGAAGGTGACATGGACTGGTACATGCAATGAAACTTTCAACAAAATTATAAATTTGTTCTCGCATGAACCAATTTTAAGACTTCCCGATGCTTCCAAAAGATTTTTCTTACGAACAGATGCTAGTAACTACGGCATTGGTGCATGCCTGCTCCAGAACCATGATGGCATTCTACATCCTACCTTATATATTTCAAGAAAGCTAAAGCCGGCAGAAACAAAGTATTCCACAGTGGACAAGGAACTTTTATCAGTGATATGGGCAATAACTAAACTTGAAAAGTTCTTGCTTGGTGCTCCCTTCACCATACAGACGGACCAACGTGCTGTAGCATCTTTGCGTCGATCTAACCATAAGAGCCAAAAACTCGCCAGATATGCAATCATCCTACAGCCATTTGAATTCTCCATTGAACATATTCCTGGCACTGAAAACATTGTGGCGGATGCGTTGTCACGTAATCCTATTGACGACGAATAATCAACATTAACATTCCTAAAACATATCAACTATAAGGGAACTAACCTTGCCTTCAATTTAAACTTTATAAACACTATATGCATCACAGAATTGAACTAAAGACAATCAAGGTATACATATTGACATTGAAACTTCGTCTAACGTCCATACACGATATATGAATATTCGTTGAACAATCATGGAACAATATCTGACGACAAGTCGAACTTATTATCCTATGTGCACTTAATTCTTGGATGCTGGGATAAATGACATTTCTTTCCAACGTAAACGTTTGAACATTTTTGCCTAAAAGAATTCATCAGGATCAAGACTACGGATGGATCATCATATCCTATACTAATTAATTAGTTAACTTAACTTCTTAATTGAATTATTATCAATAAAATGAAATGTGAGAAAAAAATGAAATGAAAGAACAAAAAAAAGAGAACGAAATATAAAAAGAAGAAATTATGAAAAGAGAAAATAAATCTCACACAAGTATTAGATTAATATTTTTTTTAATGTACCTATACATTATTTAGTTAGTTAAATTAGATAGTTATTATTCACTAACACTTAACACACACAATTAAGTTAAACTTATATTCGAATTTCTTTCTATTTCTTCTCACTTATTTTGTCTTTTCTTCTCTCATAACATCGCGTTACATTAGAATCTTAATAATTTAACTCTTAGTTTAATTAATTAATTTAATTTTAATTAGTCAAATTAATTCCTATATGACATACTAATACGACAGACCTTACTTTAATTTAATTCTATCATTCACTATTAACATTGGGCATTTTATTTAGTTGATATAATAATATGTATAATATTGATATATAATGTGATTAATGTTAGATGACTATGACAAATAGTTAGTTGACATGACCGCAACACGGTTCTACTCAGAACATCGTCGGCCATATGTCACAATTGTGTTAAATTTTTTTGAAAAAATTGTTAAGTCGGATAGATCTTGAAAAAAAATCTATCGATTTTTTTTTCCCCCGGTGTACAGGGAATTGTTACGGTATATGATATTAACGCCGTCTGCTAAAGGTTAGCGGACGTGCAAATGTAAAGGTTAAGACATTTAATATATTGCGATAGATGTTTCAATTATTGAACGCTCCATACACGATCGATTATGACGTGTCTAGCGTTGTTTAGGACACAGTCAGTAACTAGGAGACGCTACCCTTTGTTACTTGACCGCCAAGCTGAATAGCTGCGTTTTTCTAACCTTCCAATTCAATGGCATGATATAGCCATTTATATGTGCATTTTTGATGGACCAGGGTCAGTCCTAGAACTCTATATGAGAGGAAAATTTATGGAGGTTAGTATTTAACTAGAATTCTCAGAAGGAGGAGAATAATCGTCAAAATTCGTATGAAATATTCAGACTCGCAGTCTCACTGTCGGCAGGTAGCCATGTCTAGCTGCGCGTGCATATAGCTGTGATGTTCTGACGACAATACTGCATTGTATCCTTAAACGGACATTGACACGTAAACCAGCAGTCTACGTTATTGATTAATTTATGCATGACTTATAAGGACTTATGTTCTGTTCCTGTTTGAAATGATCATCCTGTGTGTACATGTGATTAAATATTACGGACTCAATCTGAAGGCATTAATTACTTCATTAATGTTGCTGAGTTCAAGTTACATGAACTACTTCTTCATACCATGCTACTGAGTTGTATGAACACCTTCACCCTAATTCGCGTAATACTAAACAAGCACGATTAACAAGAGATCACTAAAGTAACCATACTCAGTGCATGATCTTCAACCGGCAAATAACTCAGCAACAAAGTATAACTCAGCAACAGTGATTCACTTCCGTAGCTAGGCGGGGTGTGCACGGAGGTCCTGGGTTCAATTCCCCCGTAAGCCGCTCACGTTTGTTGTTTTTCTGTTGTCTAGTTTTCTACTTCTTTATTTCTCACGGGAGACTTCTTCTTCTTCCTCGTTTGTCCTGAAAAAGACGTTGGTTGTACGGGAGACTGAACATATACCTTTATCTGTGTGTAATATTTATTTAAGTCTGTTCAGTTCACACTGAAAACTGGAAGGAAGTGGAAAATGGATGAAGCTGTTGCTGCTGCTCAAGAGTCACTCAAGCTGAGGTAAGTAATCAGATACACACAGATGAATGGACAGGGATTGGCCATGGCGACATCCGCTGGTGGTCCTAGGCATCAAATGGGGAATGCAGAGACATGGAATTTCAGGAAATAAGAGAAGATGAGAACGATAAGAGGATGCACAAGCAATGCAGCAAGCCCAACAAGCCAATGGACAAGATAGGAGGGAGTCCTGCAAAGATCCTTGACATGGGATGATATATGGCATATGACACCTCTTGGACTCAGCTTCATTATCATATTAATGAATGACCTCCTGCCACCATCTGCAAACTTTGTGAGATGGGAACAGTCTGATGAAGCTAGATGCCCCCTGTGCCATGAGAGGCAGACACTTGAGCATGTGCTCTCAGCTTGCAAGGTGTCATTAGGGCAAGGGCAGTACACATGGCGCCACAACTAGAGTACTAGATGAGTTGGCTGCTACAATAGACATGGCAAGGGGGAAGGTGAACAGCAAAGTCAGACTGAGTACCACAAATGCATACTTTCTGAGAGCAGGAAAGTCAGCATATCCCAAACCAAGCAAACCAAGTAACAGCTATTCTTGACTGTGCAAATGACTGGGAGATAGCAGTAGTTTACCTTGGCTAGGGGCATATCCAGAAAGTATCAAAAGATCTTGAAGATGGCCAGATATAGCACTGCAGTCCTCATTGCACCAGATTATGATTGAGCTGACCGTGCCATTTGAATCCAGATTGAGCGAGCAACACTTGTTCAAAGTGGCCAAGTATTATGATCTGGTCACGGACTTGAAACATGATGTGTTCGCTGCAAGGGTCATGGCTGTTAAGGTAGGTGCAAGAGGTCTCAAGGCTGCCTCAGTTTATTATCTATTGAAACTGTTGGGTTTGAAAAGATAGTCGAGAACAAGGGCACTAAAGAGGTTCATCAAAACTGCAGAAAGGGCATCATCCGGATTGTGTGTGGAACAACCTAAACGAGCTATGGAGCGCAGGACAGTAAATTTCTTTTCAACATAGCTTTCACAATTGCCTCCTGCTGGCAGAAAACAGGAGTGAAGTTGACAGCTGCAACTTTGGTGAGAGAGTTTAATTCTCATCACAAGACAACAGGAGGTTGACACTTGGGAGTCATGACCAACGTGGGCCCACTCACCTTAGAGTGTAAAGGAGATTAATAGGGTGAAACACTTGATTGATGGGGGACTGCTTCTGATGATCAGATTGCCTTCTGTTGTATCACTGTATAGAGTTTCCTATCATCATAAGGTGTCTCAGACCAAGTCAAATTTATGCTTTTAGGCCAAGGATAGACATTTTATATATATATATATATATATATATATATATATATATATATATATGTATATATATATATGTATATATATATATATATATATATATATATATATATGTATATATGTATATATGTATATATGTATATATTTATATGTATGTGTGTGTGTGTGTATATATATATATATATATATATATATATATATATATATATATATATATATATATATATATATATATATATATATATATATATATATATATATATATATATATATATATATATATATGTATAACACACACACATATATACTACTCGTCAAAAGTCAAGGGCCACCCTATTATTTTCAATTCACTTTTATATAAGCTCATAGAATGATTAAATGAAGGAAGTTTTTAGTAAAAATGGGTGCAATATCTTCCTCTGACAGTCCTCTATGCACATTAAGCATAAAAACAACTCACCGACAACTATGGTGATCACATGCAATTTGGTTTGCTGACCATAAATTCACATTTTAAATTTGTTTTTTCAAACTTCCGTACAACCAAACAGGTGAAGTAATCATGCTGATTGACATTCCATGTGCAATGGCTACTTTTCGTGAACAGAGTTCACTCTTAATTTGTTTTACAATCAGCAGACTTAGGGTAGTTTCATCACTTGCAAAAACCATGTCACCGAGAAGAAGTCTTGACACCTTACAAAGAATGAGGGCTATAGCGTGGGTTGAAAGTGGTTTATCTGTCCGTGAGGTTGCTAGACGGCTTGCAGTGTCACACTCTACTATACAAAGAATTTTGGAGAGATTTCAGGCCACAGGAAGTGTGGAGGATCGCCACCGGCCAGGTCGCCCTAGTTGCACCAACAGACATGATGACCGGTACCTCTTGTTGTCAGCCCTGCGCCATCGAACAGCGACTTGTTCCACTCTAAGATGTCAGCTGAGACAAACTCTAAACGTTAATGTCAGTCAAAGCACCATTCGCAGACGTTTACATGAATTTGGACTGGCTGCTCGACGTCCTGCAGTCAGAATCCCTCTTACTCCTGCTCATCGCAGAGCCCGTGTTGCTTGGTGTCGTGAGCACATCCGATAGACAAGGCAACAATGGAGCCAAGTTCTCTTCACTGATGAATCTCGCTTCACTGTGTCATTCAATGATGGCAGGATTCGAGTTTGGAGACGACCAGGAGAGCAATTTACTGATGATACAATTCGAGAGGTGGATCGTTATGGTAGGGGTTCTGTCATGGCCTGGGGAGGCTTCTACAGACACGGCAGGACCCCACTCTACATCATCCAAGGCAACTTGACCGGCCCAAGATACCAGAACGAAATCTTGAGACCAATTTTTCAGCCTGCTCTGGAGGCCATAGGTGGTAATGCCATCCTCCAAGATGATAACGCTCAACCCCATCAAGCTCGTGTGGTGAATGAGTTTATTCAGCAACATGGGATCATCAGGATGGCGTGGCCAGCTCATTCACCTGACCTTTCTCCGATTGAGCACCTCTGGGATGTCCTTGGTCGAAGATTGTCAACAAATCACCCCCTGCCAATGGATGTTGCACAGCTGACTGCATTTCTGCTTCAGGAATGGCAAGCTGTTCCTCAGGATACTCATCGGACCCTTGTGGACTTGATGCGTCTACGCTGTCTTGAATGCCTTGCTGCAAACGGTGGTCATACCCAATTTTGAAATGTCTATTTGTCCAATATCTATTGTGTGACTTTTGAAAAGGTGAGTGACACACTTCACAGCTTCATTGCGTTTGAATGTGTGTTTCCATTTCTTTACGTGACATGTCAATTTGGTATTCAATAAATGCCGTTTTTACTGATACCAATTACATTTATATCAGATTTGTTTTATGGTTTCAACCAAGGTTTTTCTAAGTGGCCCTTGAGTTTTGACGAGTAGTATATATATATATATAATCATCAACAGCTCTGGCGACTGTGCAGTAGAAATTAAAAGAAGACTTGCAATTGCTTCACATAAACTAATACAGATGAAAAACCTATGGCAAGGCACAAGCAAAGAAACAAAGTTACAACTGATCAGAGCATGTATATTCCCAGTGGCAACATACGGCTGCGAGACTTGGACACTCAATAAAACAGTTGCAAAAAAGATTACATCATTCGAAATGAAATGCTACAGAAGGATGTTGAGAATACCCTGGACAGAAAAAAAGACCAACAGAGAAGTACTGCACTCACTAAACGTACAGGAACATTGGCTCCTAAATACCATCGCAATAAGGAAGCTGAAATTTTTCGGTCATATAAAAAGACATAATAGCCTGGAAAAAACAGTGATGGAAAATAAAGTGTGGTAGAATAGTGATAGAGAAAAGAGTATGTAGCAAGAGCAGTGGTAGACAGCAAAACTGTGGCATGTGAGAACACTCATAGACACAGCAAATACAGTGTAGCTAGAAAATGGATAAAGTGCAGTTAGAACACTGACAGAGAAAATGGGGTGTAGTGAGAACATTGATAAAGTGTAGTAGAACATTAACAGTGAACTTGGTGTTAAGTGGAAACATTGATTTTTTAAAATGTGACATGGTGAGAACATTGATAAAGAAAATGGGGTGTAGTGGGAACAATGATAAAGAAAATTTGGCATGGTGAGAACATTAATTTAAAAAATGTGGTGTAAGTAGAACATTGAGAATGAAAATATGGCATGGTGAGAACACTGATAGAGAAAATGAGGTGTAGTGAGAACACTGATAAAGAAAATGGGGTGTAGTGAGAACACTGGCAGAGAAAATGGGGTGTAGTGAGAACACTGGCAGAGAAAATGGGGTGTAGTGTAGGGTTCCCATTCATCCCGTTTTTCCTGGGACAGTCCCGTTTTTTTATAAAATGTCCCGGTGTCCCGAATTTATTCCAAATGTCCCGCTTTTTAAGGGTCCTTCCTGACAAAAAAAATCTTTGGGTAACGGATTTTATTCCATGTTTTAGTAGTGTTACTTTATCAATTTCCGGTTACAGTGGACCCTCGGTTTGAATCTCGAACAAACATTCGAAAGTCGACCAATACAGTGTTCAGTGAGCATCTACCAAATGATTTAATGCGTATTAGTCTATGGATTGGATCAATTTGAAGGGAAAGGAGTCTGTGACTTGGAAGAACATCAAAGAAAGCTACATATTCATGAAGACAGTGTCACCAAATTTTGCTGTGAATGAAGAGGACTTATTTGATGAGTTTGCATGTGTGAAAAAATATTGTGAAAGCAAATTTGATGTGTGGAGTGAACTGAAGGATCAAAGTGTCAGTGAAAAATGGTGTGAGATGTTCGCTCATTTTACAAAGCAGGATATAAATGCTGAGAACCTGAAATGCCTAGTTAGTTTTTGTTTGGCACTGCCAGGATCCAATGCAGCTGTTGAACGTGTTTTTTCATTAATAAATGCGCTTTGGACAGACGAAAAAAAAAAACAGACTTAAAATTGAGACAGTGAAAGCTTTAACCATTATAAAGACCCATTTTACGGATTTTTCTTGTGCTGAGTTCTATGTCCAAATATCAGAAGAAAAAAAAACTTCTTGAACAGGCCCATAAATCTGATAAATATTCTGATGAATCTGAAATATAAACTTGACTATTGTGTATTTTTTAAAGGTGCGATTTTTCTAATTAAGTATGTTTGTAATTTAGAATTCTTTTTTAAAATGGAAGTTGTGTTAGTTAATGTGTGTATTTTTATACCAATATCTTATTTTAAGTGCAACATATAATATATAATAGATTTATTTGTGCTTTACCTTAATTTTTAACATGTCCCGTTTTTTTACAAAATGTCCTGGGTTTTTTAGGTAAAAATTTGGAAATGTCCCGGTTTTTAAACAAAACATTATGGGAACCCTAGTGTAGTGAGAACACTGGCAGAGAAAATGGGGTGTAGTGAGAACACTGGCAGAGAAAATGGGGTGTAGTGAGAACATTAATAAAGAATGGGTCATGTAGTGACATTATTAACAGAGAAAATAACATGTAGTAAGCGCAATGGTAGACAGTGAAATTGTGAAATGTGAAAACATTGATAGAAAAAATATGGTGTATTTAGAACATTGATAGAGAAAATATGGTGTACTTAGAGCATTGCAGGACAGCTTACAGAACCGTTTTGGGATAAGAACAGGAGTGTGACAGGGATGCCTCTTGTCTCCATTTCTTTTCTTACTAGCAATAGACTGGGTTATGAGATCATCGACAACACACAACAGAAATGGAATCCAGTGGACTTTGACTAAGCAGTTGGATGATCTGGATTTTGCTGATGACTTGGCTCTTCTGTCCCATAACCGTAATCAGATGCAGGACAAATTGAAAACACTCGATGAGAGGTCACAGCAATTGGGTCTGAAAATAAACAGGGAAAAGAAAAAATAATGAGAATAAATGCAGGTAATGATAACAGGGTTGAACTTGAAGAAGCACCAATACAAGATGTAGAATCGTACACATAACTTGGCAGTAATATAGACAGAGTTGGAGGGACAGACAGCGATATCAAAATAAGAATACAAAAAGCAAGAGGAGCTTTCATTGCATTGGGAAATATATGGAGATCAAGAGAAATCGGATCCAACATGAAAATAAGAATCTTCAACTCAAATGTGAAGTCAGTCCTATTGTATGGCTCTGAGACATGGAGAACAACAAAGACAACAACCAAAAAGCTACAGACTTTCATAAATGGGTGCTTGCGTAGAATAGAGGGATTAAAATGGTATGACAAGGTTACCAACGTGGAACTGATGACAAGAACTAAACAAGTGCCAGTGGAACAAGAGATGAGAAGAAGACGATGGCAATGGATAGGACACACACTAAGGAAACCTGTTGATAGCATTACAAGGCAGTCCTCATTCTGGAACCCCCAGGGCAACAGAGGCAGAGACCAAGAAGCACATGGAGAAGAGAGCTGGAAACAGAGGTGAGAATGATGAGGAGAACATGGAAAGAACTTGAGATGATGGCACGTGACAGGAGGACTTGGCATGTGTTTGTTGAAGGTCTATGCTCCTTTGGGAGTGGAGGGTTGTGAATGAAGGGAGAACACTGATAGAGGAAATGTGGTTCAGTGAGAGCAATGACAGGTGGAGAAAATGTGGTGCTGTGAGAACACTGATAGAGAAAATGTGGTGCTGTGAGAACACTGATAGAGAAAATGTGGTGCTGTGAGAACACTGATATATGAAATGTGGTTCAGTGGGAGCAATGACAGGTGGAGAAAATGTGATGTGAGAACACTGATGATTTGATTTGCTGCAGAATGAACAAAGCAAGAACAGCCTTTTTTAGTCTAAACAACATCTGGAAGTCCTCTCAGTACAGCACAAGCACAAAATTAAGATTATATCAGAGCTGTGTGCTTTCTGTGCTTCTCTATGGTGCGGAATGCTGGAGAGTTACAGAGAAGGAAATGTCAAAATTGTCCTCTTTTCACACAACATGCCTAAGAAAAATTCATTGAATCTTTTGGCTGAATACCATCACCAACCAAGATCTGCTTACTCGGAGCAAGCAAGAGGACAAGCACACCATCATAGCTGGCAGACGCTGGAGCTGGGTTGGCCATGTCCTCAGAAGAGACCCTGATGCCATCACAAGAACAGCTATGATTTGGACCCCTGAAGGAAAACGAAAGAGAGACCGACCAAAAACAACCTGGCGGAGGACTGTGGAGGCTGAGATGCAAAGAATGAACCAGAGTTGGGGCACTGTACATAGGATGGCCACCGACCAAGCAAAGTGGAATCAATTTGTTGTTGTGAGAACACAGATAGAGAAAATGTCATACCTGTCAACCTCCTCAGACAAAAACCTGTAAGCTGGACAAGTAAAAACCTTACAAACACACAAAAAACTTTACGCAAAAAATATGTTGAAATATTAAACGCGATGCATTTTTAAAATGCCAAATGACATATACTACTTAATTTAACATTTGAAAAGATGTGATATAAAACATACTAATAAAGTCTAATGCTGTTCTTTATGTGTATTAGAAATGCTGTGAGTGATAGTCATTTAAAACGTGTGTTATATCCCTTAAAGTTATCACAGCCTTCATAACATGGCGATATTTGTGTTAGTTTTGTAAAATGAACAAGAAAATCAATAACTTTATAATAGAAGTCAGATTATTACTATGGTGAAGATATACATACAAATTATAATGTAATAAAAATGAAGGCAAAACACTACACACTGTTCTTTATTTCCACCACAAAGGTCAAGTACACCTTTCTCACCGTTTTGCTCAGAAAAAGAAAATGGAAAATCATATTTACAGCTTTTTCATACGTAATAACGTGCATAAGCACCCAGATCATTTAATATAATAATAAAAGATGAATTAATTCATAACAAAATAAAAACAAACAAACACAGATGATAACCACAAACAAGCCCCCGTTTAATTGACTTTGCTGACTAATTTAACCAAATTGCCTCATGTAACTGTATTTTTCGATTTCATCTCTTGACGCCTATACCTATGATGCACATCAAGAAACACATTTTATAACGCTAACCTTAACCCAAAACCTACCCCTGTTTTACAAATACACAAATAATATCGTATTAGAAAACACTCAGGTCAGACTTTAAAAAAAAAAAACAAATAATAAAAACAATAACACTAGACAATTATGCTCCTCCCTACAGAATTGATTTTGGTGCAATTATCATAGTAATCTACCCATAGGCCTACTACCATGCGTGGTCATCTGTTTTGTTTGCAGTTTCATCGTCAACCATGGTATGTAGCTGTGAGGCACATAAACAAAGATGTTGCATAGCATTAATCATAGCCCTACCCCTTTCCCATCGTATTGATAATTAATAAATCAGAAAAAAAAACACAAGACAGCATCGTGCGTTAAAAATAAGGAACAATTAACTTCCAACTTACCCATTATAAATCCATAATCAAATTCATAATAAATAATAACATCTGGGCACTTTGGACTAAAGATGATCACATGGCCCATAGTGCTTCATTTCAACCATCAAATTATGAACACAATATCAAATACTTAGCTTTTTTATTTTAATGGCATCCAGCGGTAGTCGCAAGTATGGTTTATGATAGATAGCAATAAAAATATTTCTTGTCTCGCCAAGAGCCCAGAAATGTTTACGAGAATTCAAACTAACTGGTAAAACCAGAAGGTATAAAAGGATTTGATTGGT
Organism: Oreohelix idahoensis; assembly: GCA_024509875.1. Lineage (NCBI taxonomy): Eukaryota > Metazoa > Mollusca > Gastropoda > Stylommatophora > Oreohelicidae > Oreohelix > Oreohelix idahoensis. The sequence continues at coordinate 16,073 of JAMPIV010016137.1, forward strand.
TGTTGGGAGAGACCTCGTTTTAAAAACGGATGCCGAGAAATCCTTAGATTAAAAAAATGAATGGTTAAAAAGCCTGGGATAGAAAATATTTTCTGATTTACAAAAAAAAAAAAAAAAAAAACCAGGGTTAGAAATATATTTCTTTTTTAAGTAGAGAATGTTTTACGATTTTTTTTTTTTCGAGAACATGCAAACAGCAACTATTGTACAGGCATTCACTGCTAAAAGTATTAAAGAAACATACATTGTACAGCAAAAACGTACAAATTGCCAGGTATGAAATGTGGTGCTGTGAGAACATTGATAGAGAAAATGTGAAGCTGTGAAAACACAGATAGAGAAAGTGTGGTTATGTGAGAACACTGATAGACAAAATGTGGTGCTGTGAAAACAATGACAGAGAAAATGTGCTGCTGTAAGAACACTGATTTAAAAAATGTGTTGTTGTGAGAAACTGATAGAGAAAATGTGGTGCTGTGAGAACATTGAAAAAAATGTGGTGCTGTGAAAACGTTGATAGAAAAATGTGTATCTGTAAAAATACTGACAGAGAAAATGTGGTGTAGTGAGAACACTGCTATATAAAATGTGGTGTATTGAAAATGAAAGAGAAAATGAAGAGCAGGGAGAACATAGATCAAATAAATGTGGGTAGTAGCAGTAAAAATAGAGAAAATGTGATGTAGTGAGAACACTGATAAGAGGAATTATTTGTGTAGTCAGATATCAGTTATAGAGAAAATATAATGTGATGACAGTACTGACAAGAGAAATGTTTAGTTTGAATCAATAATAGAGGGAGAAAATGTGTTGAAGTGAGAACAGTGATAGAGAAAATGAGACAATTGTTTTTCTCATTTTCTCTATTAATGATCTTCAATCAATCAATACCCTTTAGCGACACAAGAAGCATAGACCTTCAACAAAGACATGCCGTCCTCCTGTCACGTGCCATCCACACATCAGTTCTGTTGTACGGCTTTGAAACATTGAGAACAACAAAAACAACAACCAAAAAGCTAGACTTTCATAAACGGGTGCTTGCGTAGAATAGAAGGACTGAAATGGTATGACAAAGTCACAAATGTGGAACTGATGACAATAACCAGACGAGTGCCAGTGGAACAAGACTTGAGAAGAAGACGCTGGCAATGGATAGGACACACATTGAGGAAACCTGTTGATATCATTATAAGGCAGTCCTTGTTCTGGAATCCACAGGGAAAGAGAGGCAGAGGTAGACCAAAAAACACATGGAGAAGAGAACTGGATACAGAAGTAAAAATGATAAGGAAAAAATGGAAAGAACTTGAGCTGATGGCACATGACAAGAGAACTTGGCAGGTGTTTGTTGAAGGCCTATGCTCCTTTGGGAGCTAAAGGGTATTGATTGATAATGGCAATGTTGAGAAAGAGAGAACATTTAGTTATAATGAAAATGTTGAGACAGTGAAGTAATTTGAGAAATGTGAAACAGAGGGTGTGAAGAGGCAGTAGGTAAGATGACAAAGTCCCACGCCTGCTGGTTCTGTTTGAAGGTTCTGTGTTATTATTATTGTAAGCTTGTAAGCTATGACACGTAGACTGTCTTGGTGAACAGAACTAGGGTATGATCAATATATCGTGTCAACCTTTTAACATCATCGAGAACTCGAGAGAACTGGATCATGGTCCCTATATTTATTCACAATGATTATCTTACAAATGCATGATGAAAATCCAGTTGTACATTTATATAACACTCAAGCATGCCACGAATCAATGCATCACATTCTCCATGTCTGATATAACACACAGCTCTCCAGTAAAATACTACGTCCTGTGGATGTAAACCGGTTATATACACAGCTCAAGGATCCTAGACTGACCATTACATTCACAAGTCTTATCTCCTCAACTAACACAATCCAAAAGCCCCCAACAACCTCTCCCGTGTCAGACTTCTCAACGCACCATCAATTCATACCACGTTTCACAAAAGTGCTCTGTGGTACAGAACTACCACTGCAATTACCCAGTGTAGCTTTCCTGCACACCAGAGCAGCTCTCAACAAAGGGTAATAGGGAATAAGAATATGTAAACAGGACAGTGAGATGAAGTAAAGAAATTCAGCGAGAGTGAGAGAGAGAGAAGTTAGTGGAAATGGTGATAGAGTACACTTAGTGAGAATGTTTGAAAGATGACTCTGAAGTTAGTGAGAAAGCTTGAGAGAGAAAGGACTGTGTGGTGAGTGAGACATACTGAGAGGACAGTAGAGGTTGGTGAGACAGTTTGAGAGTGAGGACTGTGAGGTTAGTGAAAAAGCTTCAGATAGAGAGAGGACTGTGAGATTAGTGAGACAGTAAGAGGGAGAGAGGACTGTGAGGTTAGTGAGCCAGTTTGAGAGAGAGAGAGAGAGAGAGAGAGAGAGAGAAAGAGAGAAAGAGAGAAAGAGAGAGAGAAAGAGATAGGATTGTCAGATTAGTGTGGCAGTTTGATGACAGTGAGGTTAGTGAGAAAGTTTAAGGAGAGAAAGAGACTATGAGGTTAGTGAGAAAGTTTTCTGTAGGCTAAGTAACTGCAGCACCAAAAACAAAACACCACACCTGTATGGTTTACGTCTCATATGTATTCTTGTATGTTTGTGTAGGCTATTTGTATTTTGTAAATACAGAAACATAAAAGCCACACTTGTAAGCCTTCTATCCTGTATGTGTTCTATTATGTGCTTTTGGGTTATCTCTGTGAGTTACACCACAAACATCACACTATAACAAGTTTTACTCTTGTATGAACTCTTTTCATCTCAGCCTAGGCCAGCCCCAAGACCGGCTGAAAAAGGAGGAGGGCGGCCTGCATAGAGGCCCTCCACCATGCAAAGGCACAACAGGCCAATCACCTGTTTGCTTTAAACTTTTGATTACGAGAACTACAAGAGAGAAAACCGGACTGATTCTAAAGGCAATGAACTGGAACCGACTACGACTTATGGAACTTGGAACACAAGAAGTATAAATGGAAAAGAGGAGCTGGTGGAAGAGATGAGGAAAGCAAAACTAGAAATCCTGGCTATAACAGAAACAAAGAAAACGGGACAAGGAGTCATGGATCTCGATGACAACATGCTGCTCTACAGTGGTGTACCCACATCTGAAATAGCTAAAGAAGGCACGGGTTGCATCGTGGCCAAAAACGAAAAAGGTAGTATCAAGGGATGGAACTTTGTCTCAGAGCGCATTATGGTTATAAAACTAAAAGAAGGAGAAACCATAGTCAACCTGATCATAGTGTATGGGCCAAATGAGGATGAGAGAGCAGAGGTCATAGAGGAATTCTTTGAGCTGCTTCAAAGGACAGTGGATGACTGCCTAGATGAAATTATCATGCTCGGAGATTTCAATGCCAGAGTTGGAAATGACCATGCTAGATGGGGTGGAGTTATCAGGCGATATGGAGAAGATACTCTCAATGACAATGGAAAGCGACTCCTTAGATTCTGCAGTGAGCAGAATCTGATCATTACAAACACAAAGTTCCCCCCATAAGCGCAAACATGCATACACTAGATGTGAACCAACAAAGAATGAGAAGTCAGTGATCGACTATACCATTGTTAGGAGGAGCTCATTCAAATGTGTCCGGGATGCTAGAGTCTGGAGGGGGCCAGAGATTGGAAGTGATCACTACCTGCTTACAATCAAAAGAACAACTGAAAGAGTTGCTCAGCCTAGGAACTGCCCAACATCACACAAGAAACCAAGTAAACGAATGGGAGAAATGAGCATTAAGACCTACAAGCTGAGAGAGCCAGAAATTAAGACCAGATATCAAGGGATTAATGCTGCAGCAGTGAGCAACACAGAACAACCTGATGACTTGGAAACCCTCTGGCTTAAGTTCAAGGACATCATAAAGACAGCTGCTGCAGAAGCATGTGATGAAGTCCAACTTGGAACAAGAGAAAGAGGACACCTTGGTGGACAGAGGAAGTCAAAGAGAAAAAAAGAAAGAAGAAAATGGCATGGAAACAATACTTAGGAGCTAAAAACATGACAGGACAAATATAAAGAATATGTGACACTCAGAACAGAAGCAAAGAACAAGGTGCTAGCAGCAAAACAGAAGTCCTGGGAAGAAAAAGCTAGAAAAAGATGTGCAAGAAAACCATAAATTGTTCTATACTGTTTAAAAAAAAACGCAACTTTTTTGGTGTTACTTTTATAAAAGATATTCGCTGATTGGACATCAGTCAACCTATCGACTGTGTCCACCTCGTCATTAACTTCTCATGGTTACCTGAATTGTACTCACCTCATGATTTGTGAGGTCATTAAAGAGATCAAGGTCAAAACAACATTTTTGACAATGACTCGTGACAGAAGAGTTGGCCACTCAAAAAGCAGCAGCTGGTAGATGTTTTCAGGCCATAAATTGAGGATTCCTCAGCAAGAGAGAGGTTGGTAAGAAAATGAAAATGGCTGTATACCGCTCCACCTATGTCTCAGTCTTGACATATGGATGCGAGTCATGGGCAATGACTACAACCCACAAAAGCCAGATACAATTTTCAGAAATGAGGAAGGTGGTTGAAGTAACACGAAGAGACATGATCCTCAACCAGACGATACGTCAAGGCTTAAAATCCCACCCCCTGCAGACCCAAGTAGAAAGTCCCAACTAAGATGGTTTGGCTATGTCTGCAGAATGGGAGAAGATCAGTTACCACGACAAGCATGGGAAACAAAGAGCCAGGGATCCAGACCCCCAGAGTCTGCTAGGAGGACAACATTAGACAATCTTTGAAGGACTGAGGACTAGAATGGAACCAGGCCAGGAGGAAGACAGCTGATAGGATAGTCTGGCGCTCTCTCTTCCAAACCTCTTAATAATAATAGCCCCTTCAGTCATAACTGACTATGGGAATGCGCCCCTGAGGTGGCAGCCCTCAGCTGCCTATTTTCCTGGTGCTCCTTTCGACGTTTTCTCCTCACCTCTGCTTGTTGTGTGAGCGTCTCTTCGCCCAATCTGAGGTGGCGCCGTAAATAGCATCGCCACTTAGTGCGATCAGCAGCTTCATCCTCCCATGTTGCAGGATCCATATCCAGTGCCCTCATATCTCTCTTGCACACATCTTTGAACCTCAGCTGTGGTCGCCCAACTGTTCTCTTGCCATCTGCTAATTGTCCGTAGAAGATATCTTTTGGGATGCGACCATCTTCCATGCGGCGAACATGGCCAAGCCAGCGAAGTCTGTGCTGTCTAAGCAGCGTATACATACTTTGAAGGCCAGCACGTGACAACACCTCGACATTTGTCACTTTATCTTTCCACGAGATGCCGAGGATGCGGCGTAGACACCGCAAATGGAAGGTATTGAGCCTTCTTTCTTGCTTAGCATAGGTCGTCCAGGTCTCGTTGCCATACACCTCACAGTAGAAGGGGAATGACTAAGTAAGTAAGTAATGAACTCTTTTCTGTACTTTTAGCTTACTCATCCCATTAAATACAGCACCACAAACATCATGCTTGTTAGGTTTCTCTCCTTATATGTATTTTGTTATGTTTATTTAGATTACTTTTATTAGTAAATTCTGCATCACAACCATCACACTTGTAAGGCTTTTCTCCTGTATGTATTCTGTTATGTCCTGTTAGATTAATTCTACGCGCAAATGCAACACCACAAACATCACACTTAAAAGGTTTCTCTCCTGTATGCACTCTTTTATGTACTTCTAGATGATTTCTTTGAGTGAATGCTACACCACAAACATCACACTTGTAAGGCTTCTCTCCTGTATGTGTTCTTTTATGTCTTTGTAAGCTACTATTCTGAGTAAATGCTACACCACAAACATCACACTTGTAAGACTTCTCTCCTGTATGTATTCTTGTATGCACTTGTAATATACCAATCTGAGTAAATGCGACACCACAAACATCACACTTGTATGGCTTCTCTCTGGTATGAATTCTTTTATGTACTTCTAGATTATTTCTTTGAGTACATGCAATGCCACAAATATCACACTTGTAAGGCTTCTCTCCTGTATGTACTCTTTTATGTACTTGTAAGCTACTATTATTAGTAAATGTTGAAACACAAACATCACATTTGTAAGGCTTCTCTCTTGTATGTACTCTTTTGTGTACTTCTAGATTATTTCTTAGAGTACATGCAATGCCACAAACATCACAATTGTAAGGCTTCTCTCCTGTATGTACTCTTTTATGCACTTGTAAGCTACTTTTATTAGTAAATGCTACACCACAAGCATCACACTTAAAAGGCTTGTCTCCAGTATGTATTCTTTTATGGTTTTGTAAGCTACCTTTATGAGCAAATGTAGCACCACAAACATCGCACTTGTAAGGCTTCTCTCTTGTATGAATTCTTTTATGTACTTCTAGATTATTTCTTTGAGTACATGCAATGCCACAAACATCACACTTGTAAGGCATCTCTCCTGTATGTGTTCTTTTATGCACTTGTAAGCTACTACTCTGAGCAAATTTTGCACCACAAACATCACACTTGTAAGGCTTTTCTCTTGAATGTATTCTTTTATGTACTTCTAGATTATGTTTTAGAGTACATGCAATGCCACAAACATCACACTTGTAAGGCTTCTCTCCTGTATGTACTCTTTTATGCACTAGTAAGCTATTTTTATGAGTAAATGCAGCACCACAAACATCACACTTGAAAGGCTTCTCTCCAGTATGTAGTTTTTTATGGTGTTGTAAGCTACTAATCTGAGTAAATGCTGCACCACAAACATCACACTTGTAAGGCTTCTCTCCAGTATGTATTCTTTTATGGTTATGTAAGCTACTTTTATGAGCAAATGCAGCACCACAAACATCACACTTGTAATGCTTCTCTCCAGTATGTATTCTTTTATGTTTTTGTAAGTTATTTTTATGAGTAAATGCAGCACCACAAACATCACACTTGTAAGGCTTCTCCCCTGTATGTATTCTGTTATGCTCATTTAGATTAGTGATGTGATTAAATGCAGCATCACAAACATCACAGTTGTAAAGCTTCTCTCTTGTATGTATTCTTTGATGGTATTGTAAGCTACTAATCTGAGTAAACACTGCACCACAAACATCACACTTGTAAGGCTTCTCTCCTGTATGTAAACTTTTATGGTTTTGTAAGCTACTTTTATGAGTAAATGCAGCACCACAAACATCACACTTGTAAGGTTTCTCTCCTGTATGTGCTCTTTTATGGTTATTTAGATGACCTTTATGTGCAAATGCAACACAACAAACATCACACTTGTAAGGCTTCTCACCTGCATGTGTTCTTTTATGGTTATTTAAATGACTGCTATAATTAAATGCTACACCACAAACATCACACTTGTAAAGTTTATCTCTTGTATGTATAATTTTATGTACTTTTAGGTCACCTCTTTGCATAAATGCTGCACCACTAACGTCACACTTGTAAGACACTGCTCTTGAATGTACTCTTTTATGCACTTGTTGATGACATCTCTGAGCAAATACCACACCACAAACATCACAACTGAAAGACTTCTCTCCTGTATGTATTCTGTTATGCTGCTGTAGGTTATCTTTCTCAGTAAATAATTCACCACAAATATCACGCTTGTAAGACTCATCTTCCTCTAGTTTCTCAAGAGACTGAATTTTGAAATTACTGCAGGTAGAAACAGCTCTGTCACTCACACTAGGCTGGACATTTTTCTCACTGACAGAAAATATTTTGCTACAGTTTATGTTAGAAACTTCGGTCTTTAAAGCTGATGTATCACCATTTAGGTTGTCACAAATTTTAGCTGTCTTTTCCTGACTATAGAGTAATTGTTCTTCATCTGTAAGTTTGATGTTATCTTCTTGTATTGCATCAGACGGGGTATCATTGTCTTCTCTTACTGCATCAGCTGAAGTATCATCTCTTATTTTATTTACTGTTTTATCCATTTTATCTCCATTGCCCTGTGGTAACACATCCTGAAGATCACCATGTTTATTACCAAACTCCCAGAGTCCATTGCTGTGAACTGTTTTCATATGCTCATCCAGGACATCAAGTTGGAGGAAACCAGTACTGCACAGGGGACAAGAATAAACGTCTGAAATGTTGAAAATAATGAGCACAGATAAATGATGAAATGTATGTCCTATATGTAAGAAATATGCTATAACATAAATATAAGTATAATGCCCAGAAAATTATCTAATATGTATATATCACACAAGTTTATTAAAGATTTTGAAATCTCTGTGAAAGGCCTAATGGCTGCTAAGAATTAGATGTTCAATTGTACAAACATTTAAACCTCTTAAATCTGCAAAGTAAAACATTAATACTTACTTACTTGTACTTAGTCGTTTCCCGTCTACCGTGAGGTAGAAAAACATTAATAAAACATTAATAATATTAAAACGTTAATATTAAATATTAATTGAAAATAATAAAACTGTTATTATCCATACCTTGCTCATCTCCACATGAGCCTAGGAGATGTTTACTTTCTAGGAGATGTTTACTTTCTAGGAGATGTTTACTTTCTAGGTGATGTTTACTTTCTAGGAGATGTTTACTTTCTAGGTGATGTTTACTTTCTATCACTTCCAAGAAGTCAGTATACTGTATCTCTAATTCAGCACAGTTGTTGTCACAATCAGCCTGACAGAGATTTGAATCAATCAGACATTTATGAGACAGGCTACACAAAAAAAAGTAAAATTTTGGTGACATGTTTTTTTCTGTAATCTCTTTCTCATTACTACCATGACTTTTGCACCTGTACAAACACACATACACACATGTGCACATGCATACACACAGACATGCACATAGACATAGCACAAAGGCAATTTTTTTTTCAATAAATTGCAGACTCAGTGAGGGTAAGGTGCGTTTTTAAATCTGTAAGTGCAAATGAGATTTTTTTTTTTTTTTAAATACATAAACAAACAAAAAGCAGAAGTAACAAGCAAGCATGCTGAATTTTCTTCTTTTTTCTTCTTCGTTCACCAGCAGACGTCAACTTGAATATGTTCAAATAAAGCAGTGGTCAGTCTTGAGGCTGTTAATGTCTCCGTAAAGCTTTTCTGTCGGCGTCTATGGCCTAATGGATATGAACGCAGTTTCATAATCCAGATATACCAGGTTCGAAACCTGCTGCAGGCGGTTTGGTATCAGATCGCTTTGTGTGGATTTTTAACAATGGTATAAGCGCCGTACCGTTCAGAAAGCAAAGGCAAACTACTGAATGAAAAAAATTGCCTAGAAAAATCACAAACAGCCAATAAAAGCTGGGGTTGATTGCCACGTCCTGTAAAGGATAAGCAACTAACTTTTTAAAGCTTTTCTAGGAACAGCACTGGTGATAGACACATGTGCTTTCTCTGTTTCTCACATGTTGGGCACCTTTGAAGTAGGTACTCAGTAATCTCTATATCAGTATCACGGTTACACTCATCAGTAGTTGCTATCTTTAACTTGTTGAATAGATGATATCCCAATCTGTTGTGACCTGTGAGAAGTCTGAAGATTACCAATTGTTCATTTCATCTTCAAGCATTTGCAGTTCTTCAGTCCAGTAGGGTTTGTAGTTCTTTCTTGCCCCTCTTGGAATGGTATTGTTGCTCTATTAAGGCCTTGAACCAGTTTTCATGTTCTTTAATGCGTTATCTGTCAAGAAAACCTGTCTGTCAGCTTTTCTGTAGTTCCATCTGGGCTATAGTTTTACTTCATGGGGAACATACTCCACATTTACTACCATCTTTATTGGTCTGTGGTCACAGTCTGCTAGCTGGTCCTGTTGGTAAATTTTGTGAAGGATGTCCCCTGTGGCAAAAGCTAGGTCTAGAGTGGAAGTGGTGTGCCATCTTCTGGAGTAGAAAGTGGTTTTATCATCTTGTCTGCTGATAAGGTGAAGATTAGCATCTATCTCCCAGTCCTCCACTTCATCTCCTCTACTTTCTGTACCTGGGTATCTCCATCTTTCCTAGTGGCTGTTGAATTCACTGACCACTATGCAGTTTGAGCTCTTTACTTCCATACATGCAAGTGACAGGTTTTTGCTCGGTGGGCCATACAAGTTGTAGATGATCAAGCTCTTTTTCTTTATTTTAATATCAACCCCTATAATTCCAACTGATCGTTGATGTTCGCGTAAGTATTAGCACACCTCCTTTGTGCCCATCTTGATCGAGTCTGAAAGCCTGATATCCTCTGATTGAGAATCTGTGGTTGCTGTTGAGGTGCGTTTCTTGGATGCATGATTTGATCTTGATATATGTGGTTTTTCAAGGTGGCTTCTTTGTTAAGGACTCCTTCTGCATTGCACTGTAGACTGTTTAGTGTTTTTGATGATTGGCCAATAACTCATGCCCTTTCCCTCTGTACCTTGACTCCACAATTCAGGGGAAGGTGACCACCAGTAGCAATGTTTGGACACCTTCGAGGCTGGGGGGGTCTGGCACTCTCCCCGCCTGGCGGGACTCCATGGGATGAGCACCACTGCGCTTAATTTGTATTCGTGACATCTTCATTAAGTGAATTACATTGCACTGTTTCGTCATGCGTGTAGCCCAGTGCATCTGATTTCAACAGGCATTTCTGTAGGGTCGCCATACTTAGCCCTTGACTGTCCCCAGCCTACCTGTAAGGCAGCAGGTGGTTTAAAATCAGAGTTTTCCTTCTCCTAGATAAACTGCCATCAAAGCTTTATGAGCTTCATCTACCCGGAATTAAACCCACGTCTGGGGTTTGAGCTGGTGCTGGCCACAGCATGGTCCACTCACCAGTGGGTATTGCGCCTGCACCTGAAGAGGTCCCAAACAACATGACCCAGTTATTTGCCTGGGCATTCGGTCACCCCCATAGCAAACTCTGTTAAAACAGGGTCACTGCATGAAGATGTTGCTATGGACATGTTTGTTCAGGAGAAGCAATATGTTAGAAGCTTACTATCAGAGGAAGACAGTAGCTTCCCCGGTGATCACTGCACCTGGATGTAACAAGCTGTGTGTTCCCCCTGGATCCAACATGAATAAGACTTTTAACTCTTTGACTCCATAATTATTTTCCACCCTGTGCCGTAATTATTTTTTGAAGAATTATAAACCGTGAAGTGTACTGACTTTTAGTGTAAATGTTATGTTAATCTTTATTGTGAACATGTACTTATTATATACCAAACTGTAGGGAAATGGATAGAGAATTGTAATATATAAAGTCTTTGGTAGTATTAACACAAGTGTGTTTGGGATACTTAAAACATTTTGCATGTAAAATTAAAAAACACTAAAAAGTTAACTGTAGAATACAAGCTTACCAAAGACAAATTACTGTTGTAGACAATAAAACTTTCTTTTTAGTCTTCAAACATCAAGGTAATCCATTTACAAAGTAAAAAAATACTCCTTATGGCCACAGTTAGTACATTCAGTGTTATTTACACCAATTTTTACCGTGGTGTTTTATAAGAAAAAAATAAATTATGCAATCGTGCATTACGTAATTTTCAAACAAATAAAGAAGAATAACATTATATAAAAACTTTTTACATTTGTTTAATGTTTTAATAGTATCCCTAGCTTCATCTTCTACCTAGGACTAGTGATCAGATGTTACTATAAGTCTAGTTTTGTTGTTTTTCGATCAGCCAGAATAGGACTGCGCCTACTCATCAACTAAATCTAATGTGTTTAGCTTTTCTGCACCTATTCCATTATTTGACAACAAACTGTGACTACCAGACAATAATTGTCAATGTCAGCAATGTTTCTAGGTAGTCTGATGCAAATATTCGCTTAGGAGACTTAAAAAATGTAAATATAAAGCGTGACATATTTCTGCAGCAATAGCAATGAAAAACGCAAACACCCAAATTGTCACACAAATTGTGATAATAGCATCAAAACACTCACACATTCTGTTTAACTACATTCAAATTAGTTGTTTAAATAGCAGCAAAAGTTATTCTATGAGTTTTAAAATATGTACTGCATTAAATGGACGATTTTTGGTGTTTATTCATGATAAACTAAAAACAACGCTCTGACCGTTACGTGGACATGGCGCATTGCAATGCTCTGAGCATTGGTCAGGAGTTTAACACATTAACTACCCCAAGCCGGTGGGACTGGCTTATGAAATCCAATCATTTGGACCACATGCCGCTCAGAGCATTGATCTATGTGTAGTAATAAAGTAAATGAAAAATGTACTGAAACGCTTTCTGATCTGGTTCAGGGTTTTAATTTGCCACCGGAAAACAAATTCCCAAAGTATGGTTGTTGTAGAACATTGGAAAATTGATATTATGTTGATATTTTTTGTGTAAAACTGTTTACCATGGCAACTAGTGATAAGACCACAAAAAATATATGTACATCTCCATTAACGGCTGAACAATTTTTATTCAACAATTGACTGATAGATCTAGCCACGAGGATGAGTTAAAACGGTGTGCACATTGATTGAAATAAGTGATTTTGATAGTGGTGGCGTGCAAGCAGTGATGATAGTGAAAATATTGCAAATCCTCGGCCATCGGAAGGCCATAAATAGCCAACACTTTGATTAGAGTTACAGGTGCAGGAAATAATGTAACTAAAGAACAAAAACAATCGCAGCAAGTTACTGAGGGTGAAACATCAAATAGTTTTCGTTTCGTCCCAACTCATGAACCAGGTCTGCATGCAAATTTTGAGATTTTATGGAAGTGGTGTAGGTGTGATTATGTAAGCTAGCAATAGTGTAAATATTAGTCAGTATGTCTGTCCTTGGGCTTGTTATTCTTGTAATTGGATATACTAAGCGATAATCACCTACAGAAAGGCATTAACTGCCTTAGAAACAAGCAACATGTTGGTAAGTTGATAATTTTAAAAAAAAATTGAAACTTTGTTTGCCTTTCAATCAATTAATATTATTAATAATATTTACCTTACCTGTAAACATAACGTTTTCAGCTTGTTGTAATAGTACATTCATTTATCTTTAAAATGACGTATAATTCATTAAAATCTGTGAGCAATTACAAAAACTACAGCTTAATTTGTGCATACACCTACAGGGTGAAAATGTGAAAAAAATTGGATATACATCTTACCTTAATATTAGCATCAGGGGCGACAGGTTCAGGTTTATGGCAATCTCCATTATATTCTTGTTGACATTCCTCACAACCTGGGTTTTGATGACAGTACATGATACATTTTAAAGATGACATACATTCTGGCCTATTCTGAAATGTATTTCTACAATCAAATATGTATTGATATACAAATAAGGTATTATGAATAATAAGATTTATAGACATACCCTTTCAACGAGCTCACAACTGCTCTGGTTCTTGATGGCTTTTTAGGTCGTTAAGTTCAATGACTTAGAATCCTAATTAAATGTTGCCCATCCAGTTGGTACACAGTGTGAATCATTCCTGTATGTCTGGGCTCCAGTCTTGGTTCTTTGTTGAGTGCCAAACACTGTATGTTCCAGATATTTAACAGGTCGTCCTGTTCCCTCCCTCCAACCATAACGTGTTTGGTGGGCAGGTTTCAAAATGTCAAAAGTATTCCTATTCTCCAATAAGCATGCGTTGGTCCAGAGAGGCAGATTTAATCTAAGAAAACAGGATGTCCTTTATCTGGGCTTCGCTGTCTGTTACAAATGTACTCATAATTGTCAACTATTCCATGTTCAGAAACTTTATGGTGGGCTGTAAAAATTTATTGTTTTCTTACTTGCCCAAATAATTAAACGGGTGTATCTCGCCTCCTAGTCTCTGAATCTTATCAATTACGCCATCCATGAGAGGCATTTTATAACTCTTGACGTCAAGTGTTAATCTTCCTGGGCAGTTATGATGCAACATCTCTTCGCCAAAAAGTCTGTAGTCATCTCTGTTTTCAATTCTAACCTATCTTAACCCTTAATATCTGGCTGGCCTTTTAAAGAAGCCGGCGATCAATCGCCGTTTTACGGCCGGCCTTTCTAAAAGGCGGAACGGTGTCTGTGTCAATAACAAAAGTTTTAACATTATTTACATACTTTTCTTCCCATAAAAGAGTTCTTATGCCATGTCTGGTAAACCTCGTGTTTGAAGATACTGGAATACGCAAATTTGTGTGAAATATTGATCTTAAATAACGTAGGGCTCCTCAGTAAAAAAAAAAAATTTTTTTTCTGTCTGAGAATGGCTTCGTGTTCAAATGGTCGTTCGAAAAGATTATCAGCTGAACATGCGTCACAGCTTATTAAATCATGGATTGCTAATGACAGCGATGAGTTCTCGAGCACAGATAGTTCAGATGATGCTGAATTTAGCGATACATTAGCAGATTCTGAGGACAAGAGAGTGTGTCCCTTGGATGGACCTAGTTATAGAACTTGTAGGGGATTGCTAAAAGGGAAAGGTAAATGCCATAAAAATGAAAGAGAAGATAGATCTAGATCACAGCTGAGATCGGTAATCACTGAATCTGGTAATGCTGAGCTTCAGAACAACACTATCATTGAACAGGAGGTTGAATGGAATGAAGTTGATAAGGGTTCAACTCAGAATGCATTTCGCTTTGTTCCACCTCAGGGCAGGACTCCTGGTGTGAATCCAGATATTGTCCCCGAAGACTCCCCAGCACTTTTTTGCCTAAAAGCCCTTTTAACAGAGGAAATATTGGAAGAACTTGTTATGTCTGTCAATGATTTTGCTGATTGCCTCTGTCAGTCAAAAGCTGCAACTGCGAGCACAAGTTCTGTTTATCACAACTGGCATCCAATAACACTACTTGAACTTTACAGGTTTTTTTTGTTATCATAGCCATGGGCATTGTTAAAAAAAGTGTGATTACTGGTCTCAGGAGCCTTACATACAGACTCCTTGGTTCAGGCAGATATTTACAAGGGACAGGTTTCAAGCATTGTATCACACAATGTTCCATGTAAGTGATGTTGACGCGCAGGGAAAAGCAAAAATTGAGCCGTTTCTGCAGAAAATCCTAACACGATTTCAGGAGGCATTTTATCCCTACAAAGAGCTGTCTTTAGATGAAATGATGATTGGGTGGAAAAGCAGGTGGGCACATAAAATGTTTAATGCCTCAAAGCCTAAGAAATATCATGTCAAGACCTTTGGCCTTTGTGACAGTAGTACTGGTTACGTTGTCAATTTGTTGATTTACTTCGGTGCCAATACATCATACAGTCCTGAGCTAGATGTAAAGAGCCAACAAGCCATCAAAGTCTTTGATACACTGCTAAAACCTTGTGGAAAAGTCATCATATTTATGCAGATCGTTTTACACATGTTTTGCATTGCTGCAATATCTTACTGACAACAATCAGTATTTTACTGGAACTGTAAATATAAATCGTAAAAATTTTCCAAAGGCACTGAAGACTACACAACTGATGCATCTCCAGATGAAATGGTTTCTCGATCTAGAAAGTAAATTTCTTTGTGTAATGTAGAGGTGTCAATACCTGATTTGATAGCCTCTATTTTCCATCTTTTAGGCTTTCTTTATTTCTACTTTATTGGTCTTTCACAGCTAATTTGTAGCTCTACTGGCTGGATGTCTGGAGAATTTTGTGTAGCTGGTCTATTGAGAAAGTCCTCAGAATGTTCTGTCCACCTCTTCATTTGCTCTTGTATATTGCTAAGTAGTTTTCAATTCTTGTCTTTAATGAGGTCATGTGCATGCTTGCATTTTCCTGTTAAGATTCTTTGTGTTGTTATACAGGTCATTTTATTTTACTGCAGAGTATCTCTCTTGCAATTATGTTTCCTCTTGTCTCCTTTGATGCTTCTTATTTCTTTGTTTTCTTCTGTGTATACTTCATGAGCCTTAGCTTTGGAACTTGTGGTTTTACTTCTGTTTAAATCTGCTTTTTTTGTCCTTTATCTTATCTATGGTTTCTCTTGTTGTCCATGTTTTGTGCTGGCATTCTGTGTTTCCCAGTGTTTCTTCACATGTCTCAGTCCATAATTTTGATTTGCTGCCAGTGGTCTTCAGTATTCGCTACATCTTCCAACTGGAGGAGCACTTGGTATTTGTTGGATATTGTGACTGTAACTTTGTCTCTTGATTTCTTAGATGTCCTACATTAAAAAGTTGTATAATGATCTATATTGCTGTATATCTCATGAGTTTCATCTTTATTTTTGATATCAGAAGATGGTGATCTGATGCCACACCTGTTCCTCTATATACATCATACACTGATGGCCTAAATTTGTTGTTTATGTATAAATGATCGATCTGATTTTCTGTTCTATGATCTGGTGATATCCATGTTGCTCTGTGTATTATTTTGTGTGGAAACATGCGTCCTCCTATAGCCAGTTGATCTGAAGCACAAAAGTTTGTGAATAGTTCCTCATTTTCATTATTTCTTTCCAATGTTTTCCCATGAT
Source organism: Oreohelix idahoensis (assembly GCA_024509875.1). Taxonomy (NCBI): domain Eukaryota; kingdom Metazoa; phylum Mollusca; class Gastropoda; order Stylommatophora; family Oreohelicidae; genus Oreohelix; species Oreohelix idahoensis. The sequence continues at coordinate 32,471 of JAMPIV010016137.1, forward strand.
TTCTTCAAAGCCTGTACCTATATTTGCACTCATGTCACCTATTAAAGTCATGATTTCCATTCCTATTTTTCTTATCTGAGATATTTTGTAGTCTTGTGTAAAATTCTTCTTTATCATTGGTTGGTGCATAACACTGGGTGTTTATCTTTATTTTCTTGTTGGCTGTTTTGAATGTTGTTGTTATAATTTGGGGCCCCATTGTTTCTCATTCTATAAGCTTTCCGAGGCAGCATTACAGCCAGCCCTTCATTTGGTTGCCACTGTCTTCCTCATGTCCTGAGGAGAACACCATTTCTCCCATGATCAGTTTCTTCCTCTCTATGCCCTTCCAACTTGTCTCACACATCTTCATGGAATAACTTTATCATTTTGAGCAATTTTGTGGGGCAGCCTACTATTAGGACAATTTTGAAGAGTTCATCCCTGCCAACTCGGTGTAATGCCATTGTGAGGTCTATAAAATCTATGTATGAAGGCATTTTCTTGCTCTCGCTGATAACTTATGCATACATTTAAAAAAAAAAAAAAAAAAAAAAAAAAAGCAAAACTCCACAGTACAGAAATCATAAAATGATGTTTGTGGCAAGTTTTCATAAGTAAATGTGTATCTACAATAATTATGCTGTAATGTGTTTGTTTGAAGTGACAACATTTTGAGTACAGATTAAATTTCTTTTGAAAAGTAGTAATGCATTATCAAGTAAACTGTCCCCAGTAGGACATGCAGATATGTAACTGATTTTACCAAGTAACTGTCCTCTGTAGGACATACAGATATGGAACTGGTATTACCAAGTAAACTGTCTCCAGTAGGACATACAGATGTGGAATTAGTCTTACCAAGTAAACTGTCTCCAGTAGGACATACAGATGTGGAATTAGTCTTACCAAGTAAACTGTCTCCAGTAGGACATACAGATGTGGAATTAGTCTTACCAAGTAAACTGTCTCCAGTAGGACATACAGATGTGGAATTAGTCTTACCAAGTAAACTGTGCCCAGTAGGACATACAGATGTGGAACTGGTCTTACCAAGTAAACTGTCCCCAGTAGGACATACAGATGTGGAACTGGTCTTACCAAGTAAACTGTCCCCAGTAGGACATACAGATATGGAACTGGTCTTACCAAGTAAACTGTGCCCAGATGGACATACAGATGTAGAACAGATCCTCTCATTCACCCATCCAGCAGAACCATGACCCTCCTTCTCATCTTGTCTCTCTTTCTTCACTGTGTGTCCCTGGAAACAAAACACTGTACACGTGTCAGACAAACTACTTCAGTTTTAAACATGGCTACACTTTGATATCTGCAATGTTAATTTATTGTGTAACATGAACTTAGGTCCTGGAGCAGGTCAGCCACTTTAAATACCTTGGAGCAATTATTGACCGAAAGGGAGGCATTAAAGAAGAGTTGACCACTTGAAAAGCAGCAGTTGGGAGACTTTTTCAGGCCATAAATGAACCGAATGTGCTTGTCCTTGCAACATCTCTCTCAGTACACAGATGAAGGAGAAGACATGCTTAACAGGATTGTTACTGGGGACGAATCATGGGTGCATCACTACCAACCCGAATCAAAGCGTGCTTCAATGCAATGGAAACATCCTTCTTCACCTTCTGCCAAGAAATTCAAGGTTACGCCATCAGCAGGGAAGGTTATGCTTACAGTGTTTTGGGATTCTCAAGGAGTGCTGGTTAAATCATTT
>JAMPIV010016138.1:0-78355 GCA_024509875.1 Oreohelix idahoensis
TGCAGCATTGTTTTCGCTTATCTGAATATCTTGTGGAAACTCAATTGAGGTAGAAGCGTCATTACCCTTCTATTTACAAATCTGCCAAGAGTAATCTTGTGCGAAGGTAGATACATTTGAAGCCCATATTAGATACTCTTGAGTTTTGGCCACAGTTGGACTACTACTGCAAATCAGGGCAAGCAATACCGTCACAAAATGGCATCTTTTCATTGATATCTCATTTCAATCATTGGAATAATAACAAATTTGAACATCAATTTTTGTTTCATCTGTTTAAATCCAGATCAATATTATTTTTTAAAATGTCACAATGATTGTAATTTTAGCTATTGAAGTTGTGAACACAATCTTAATACTGTTTTTTTTTTTTTTTTTAATGATAAAATATCTGCTTAAAAAACTGATGGTGTGCCTTGACAATTTCAACGCCTTGTTCACTGTGCCGTGAGCTGAAAAAGGTTGAAAATAACTGCTCTAGGCACACTGCACGGTAAGATTCTTCTATTCTAAAATAACCAATTCCTACTTACAGTCTAAGATGTTTCTTATTGCTAGGAATTTTTAGTTCTCTAGATACCTGACACGTTCTTGTTGGAGCCTTGAGCAATTTATATGCATGTCTGCCCTTTAGATTTCCATCCCACTCTACTGTCCATTCCTCATTTATTTTTTAATTTAGATTTTGATCTCTCATTTACCCCATCCTCACATTTATTTCGTTTTTATTACATTTACTTTTCTTAGTTTCTTTAGCTGCCTTTTCCTTTCCTTTTATGCCCAGAGCTACCAAACCAAACAAAATACTGAAGTCGCTAGAATAGAAAATGCAGAGTATCACTACAAGAAAATGGCACAATGTAGCTTTAGATTACCTAACAACGGGACATAAATCTCCACAACATTAGCTAGAATTCCTGTTGCTTGAAAAGTAGCTTAATTGGCAACACGAAGTATAGTTACAGTTCAATAGTTACCTTCAGCGATCCTCCAGTGTCGCCATTTATAAATGTATGATCCCAATAGCTCGTCTGGTCTCCCCTAAAAGGTTATATTACAGTAAATATGGACAATATCCTGCAACTTTGAAATTTGAAAACCATAAGTACAGAGAAAAAAAAACATGAAATTTCCAGCTCCACTGCCATTCATAAGCAATAAGAGGTTACTAACCACTTTAATGGCAATGCCTTTTGTAAGTAAATAAAGAAATACAGTACTTTGCAAAAAAAAATGGCAGTCATATTGCTCAGCTAAATAAGCTGAAATCTAATTAAATATGCATGTTCTGCCCCAAATTTGCACTCCACTTAAGTGAGCAAACACTACCAAAAGTAAAAAAAAAATTAGCGTAGAGTAACGTCCCTTGATATAAGAGCAGACGACAATTTCTAATGCTAGTGGCAGAAAATGGATACAAAGTCAAAGTGTATGTTAATTTCACAGCTTTGGAATGAAGGAAATCAAACATGTTCCAACATTTCTAAAACCTTGAACATTCCTGAGCGGACTGTCTACAGAGTTGTGAGTAAATTAAAAGCAGGTAATGGAATCGAGCGAAAAGAAGGTAGTGGGAGGCCAAGAATTTTGGTCACAAAGGACCATCGGTGTCTCGCCCAAATCGTTCGGGCTGGGCCAATGAAGAGTGTAGAAAACATACGGCAGCGCATGATCGAGTTGGGAAGCCCAGAGGTATCTAATGCTATTGTCAACCGGGAGCTACACAGGATGAATTACACAAAAAAGCGGGTAATTTCGTCACCATTGCTCACAGAGACTCACAAACAGATGCGCTTGAACTGGTGCCACGAACACCAAAATTTGTCATGGGAAAATGTGATTTTTTCAGATGAATGTTCTCTTTGGTCTTATCCTGCTCAAATAAATATTTGGACGAAAGGCTCTGTAACGCCTGTGTACCAGCGACCGAAACATACCTAGAAATTCCATCTTTGGGGAGGTGTGTCAGCAAGAGGTGCCACCCCACTGTGTGTTTTCACAGGAATTCTCACGAAAGAAAGGTACATCGACATACTAGAGGGACACCTTCTGCCATTTATGCAGGTCATGTACCCCGATGGGTGCACATTTCAACATGACAATGACCCAAATCATACAGCTCATACCCCAAAGCATGGCTGCAAGAGAAGAATGTGATAGTGCTGAAGTGGCCCAGCAACAGTCCCGATCAAAACCCAATTGAAAACGTTTGGGCACTAATCAAGAATCATTTAAAAAAGAGTGGACTCAGAGACGTTGAACAATTGAAGAAGGTAGCTGAAAAATACTGGGACAGTCTGACTCTCAATTACCTACAAACATTTGTGGGAAGTATGCCTCGCCGCATCCAGGCTTGCCTTGCTGGAGAAGGCAACATTATATTGTACTGAAACCACTGTTAATAGATAGGGGAGATACCAATCTTCCTCTGGACATACAGTTTTTATTATTATTTGCTTCTATGAGTGTGCTGCGTTCCGAAAATATCACTGCCATTTTTTTTGCAAAGTACTGTATAAATGTCTGAGTAAATGAAGTCATTCACCCTTCATGTTTTATTTACCTTTCATTCACTCCTCCAGTGTTAATCCCCCTCAGAATAATTTCATTCACCCTTGGGTGAACCATTCTCCTGTTTAAGAAGCACAGTTGTAGGCTACGTGGTGCACATAAAAGCATCGACGCAAATGGCTTTAATGTGTGGTTGTGTGGATCTACGTCGGATGGAACACAAGGAAAAAAACGGAGCTGAGTGCTGTCACTTCAGAGGCGCATTCCCTTGGTCATTTCTCGAATCTGTACTTAGAGTACGAATAGTCTCAAGGTGCATGAGAAGATGTTCATGGCTTGACAGGGCTTACAGGGCATGTAAGAATTCAGTATCTATCGATATACATATGGAATAGTGGATAGTGATAATGTATACACTTGGCGTGGCTCAGCCCACTATTCTTTGAGTAATAGCGTCCGTGTTTGGACAAGTTGTAAGTATAGTGGACACAGAGTGTGTTTTACAGGAATGCAAAATATGTGTGAATATGAAGGACTGTTGTATGTTCATCATGCACTTTAATCGATGAAATCATTGTGTGACTAGGAGCCACAATGAAAATAAATTTCGATATGTTTGTTATGCGAGATTCGACCTCATTCCCTAGACGTACTGAATTTGGCCAAGTTTTGGAGTGTTAATATTGTTCACAGTTGTGAATCGAAGTTGAATTATTTATCGTTCGAAAACTCACCTTTTATCAGCTTTCTTTGTGGGCTTTAAGATGAAGTTTTAAAAGTATGGCGATGGTCGTTATCGTAAACGATAAATGAATATGGACCCAAACGGTAATTCATTCAGACTACTGAACAACTATGTGCAAAAACCACCTGTTCAGTGTTTGTTAAAAGCATTCTAGAAGTAGGAGGGGCGGACTGAACGGTCTGGAAACTGGGCAGTACCCGAGGGCCCACATCAGTAAGAGAAAGAACCAGTAATCTATGTCGGATGTGTGATTAGGGTACCCAATTCATGAGGCTGGGTCGACCCCAGAGCCGTTTGCGGTCTAAAAAATCCCACCTCAACTGGGGATCGAACCTTGGACCACTGAGCTAGGAAGCCAGTGCACTAACCACTGAGCTACCGCGGCTCCAAAATGATAAAGAAGAAGGAATAAAAAAGATGATGAAAAAGAAGCAGATGATGATGATGATGATGATGATAAAGAAAACGAATAAAGAAATTGTATTGAAAAAGGAGAGAGTTAACAAGAAGAAGAGGCGAATGGAAAAGATAATGAATGAGAAGAAGGCGGAAATGATAAAGAAACAAGATGAATAAGAAGGAAAATGTCATGTAGAAGAATAAAATAAAGAAGGTGATGAAGGAAAATCAAAAGAGTATGGTGATGACGTAAAAAAAGGAGAAGAGGATTTAGAATAAGAAGGAAAAACGATGAAGAAGAATAGGAAGCATTAGAAGATGAAGAGTGAGAAGAAAATAGAATAGGGGGGGGGGGGAAAGAAAACAGACAAGAAGAAAGCAGAGGAACGACAAGATGAGGTAGAGTAAAGATTAAGAAGAATGAGAGGAAGACAAAGAGTAAGAATGCGGAGACAAAAAGGTAGAAAAAGTCAATACATACATTCATCTTGTAGTTTTATCATTCTGTGCACATGGCTGTGTTGGTATCAAACAACCTCACGAGCTAGAAAACCTGAGGACGATCTTTGGTCCGAAAATGGATGTTCTACCGTTGACCTGAAATAGCAGAAACGGTGACTCTGGATGTTATCTAATCCTTTATCACCTGACTACGTGATGTCGTCTTTATAACATAATCGTGAAATACACAAGGATTTAAACGACCTACAACCAACGGTACTGTGGATTAGTTTTATCTCTGACTACTTTACCCCCACTCACCCCCCCCCCAACAGTTATCCGTAGAGTGTCATTTATATCTCAAGTGTCCCACTCTATGTGTGTCAGTTTAAAGCTGCCTTATGTTACCCTTTTTGACACGTTATGTTTAGAAGACAGCTGTAGTAACCATGACAACAAGGAAGCGTTCAGACAAATAAGATATAGGACAACAAAGAGAGATGATACTGGACAGTCTGACATCATGGTGGACAGTTTGACATCATGGTGGACAGTCTGACATCATGGTGGACAGTTTGACATCATGGTGGACAGTTTGACATCATGGTGGACAGTTTGACATCATGGTGGACAGTTTGACATCATGGTGGACAGTCTGACATCATGGTGGACAGTTTTACATCATGGTGGACAGTTTGACATCATGATGGACAGTTTGACATCATGGTGGACAGTTTGACATCATGGTGGACAGTTTGACATCATGGTGGACAGTTTGACATCATGGTGGACAGTTTGACATCATGGTGTGGACAGTTTGACATCATGGTGGACAGTTTGACATCATGGTGGACAGTTTGACATCATGGTGGACAGTTTGACATCATGGCAGATAAAAAAAGTCAACAACAGAATTCATCAATAGCACTAAGACATTCGCTGGTCTCTCGGGGCAAAGGTGCTGGGTTAAGTTCACGGTATCGACGACACACTCCACTGTTGCCACGATATTTCCTCCCCTTGCTCTGAATTGATGGCCCAAAAGTGGCCACAACCTAGAGTATTTACTGAGGGTCTTCAAAGGTATCTACCTTCTCTCAAGATTACTCCTGGCAGGGTTGTAGATAAAAGGATGATGATGCTTCTATCTTGAGGTAGCTTTCATGAAATAATTCAGAAATCAAGAACAGTAATGAACTGGACTGAGGAATTGTTAACGTTGTATCTGCACGACACCGTTTATGAAGAATTATTATGTATCTTGGCTCGTTCAAAGCCCCAAATGATTTAATTCAGTGAAATATTAATTATTCAATAGCTCTGTTTAGGTATATTTTAACATGACCGAGACATACGGGTGCAGCACACTCATAATGAATAAATCAGCTAAGACTTTGAATATATAATAATAATAATAAATTCTTTAAGCGCCAAACACGGCGCATAAGGCAGAAACCAGTGCTCTCCAGGTTGTTCGTTGTGACGCCACTCCTCTTAGCTCTTGCACATTATTTAGGCCCAACGTTCTTCCTTCTCTTATTATTGTTCTTCTGAGTGTTTCTTTTGGTCTTCCTTTTTTCCGCTTACCCTCAGGAACCCAAGTGAGCGCCTGTAGTGGTATTCTGTTGTTTTGCATTCGTAGGACATGACCGATATATGACCATCGTCTTTTCCTTATATAGTCGGAGACATATTTCTGCCTAGAGTCTTCTCTTATTTGTCGATTAGTCTTGAATTCTTTCCAACTGATGTTCATGAGTTTTCTAAGACATTTGTTCTCGAATGTATTCAGCTTGTTCTCCAATGATTTTGTTATTTTCCAACTCTCACAGCCGTATGTTAACACTGAGATAACATTTGAATTAAACAGACGAAGCTTGGTATGTATATTCAATGATCGTAATTTCCAAATGTTAGATAATCTATTGAAGGCGCTAGCTGCCAAAGCAATTCTAGTATGGATTTCTCTTGTTGTGTCACCATCCTGAGTCATTTTACTGCCCAAATAATTGAAACTTTCAACTTTCTGTAGTTTTTCCCCGTTCAAGATGATATCAAAGGTCTCGTTAGAAAAGTTCATAGCTTTAGTTTTAGAGGCATTTATTTGGAGACCAATTTTAACCGAGAGATGACACAAATTATTTATTGCTTCTTGGGATTGTCTTGGTGTTGAACTTAAGAATGCTACATCATCTGCGAAATCCAGGTCCCCCAGGAATTTTACATTTGTCCATTTTATACCCAATTGTTCATTGTGGGTATAGTTTCTCATAACCCAATCAATAGCTATTCCAAAAAGTAGTGGTGACATAATACAGCCTTGTTTAACCCCTGTTTCTACTGTAAACCATTCTGTATTCCCTTTATTTGTTCTAACACAACATCTTGCATTGTCATATAGCGCTTTGATTATATTCACATATTTTGTTGGAAAACCATAGATTGTAAGTATCTTCCACAATGATGGGCGGTGTAGACTATCAAAGGCTTTTTGAAAATCGACGAAGGTGATAATAAGTGGCGATTGCCTTTCCACTGATTCTTCTATAATTGTTCTTAGTGTGAATATTTGATCAATACATGATCGTTTCGGCCTGAAACCCGCTTGTTCTTCTCTGATCTTTTCGTCAGCATGCAATTTAAGTCTTTCTAACATCATGCAACATAATAATTTTCCAGGTACTGATAATAGAGATATACCACGCCAGTTATTACAGTCTGATAGATCACCTTTCTTCGGTAACTTTACAATAATACTGTCTTTCCATTGTTGTGGTGGTTGTTCTTCTCTCCATACTTCATTTATAATATCTAAAATTCTCAAGAGGTTGTTGTCATTAACTGTCATTAATTTGAATATATACAGATAACAAATTTAATAATCAATTGTATTTAACTGTATAAAAACGAGTAATTCTGTAAAAACTCATCCCAGATGTTGTTATTGTTGTTATTGTTAGCCTTGGAAGCTTTGAATGAATACTTAGCTGCCAGTAAGATTGTCAGTTGGTTTCTGCTCTAGCCGATGTTTGGTTCTTTTTCAGATTGTAGACTGGTTCACTCTCGTCACTGGTCAAAACTGGTGGCGGTAACACGTTCCAAGAAGTATTATGGAGTAATTACGAAGCTGGTCCAGCGCCTTCATGACCTGTCTGCTGTAGCTGTTTAGCTGTGACTGCGGGTCACGTATACCGCTCACTTATTCCACAGACAGTACCACCAGTTGGTACCACCGACTAGTGTCATGACATGAGAGAAAAACAAATACCCTCTTGAGTATTGGGTTTCCTGAAACAAAATCAAGTGGTCCTCCCCCCCCCCCCCCCCTCTTTCATTCCACCATCCAACCTGCCTCAGAACTTTACCCTCTCTGAGCATTGATATTAATCCCAATGAGCGGGAAACATCCATTACATTTATATTGAACATCTTTACATTTGCATTTGCACTAGTTAAAAATGTTAATATAATAGGAATGTACATCATTTATGTCATTATCCACTCTCTGCCATATATGGAACTTTGGACTACCTCTGCTTTTGGTTCTGTATGAGAAACCCTCATAAAGCAGTCACCAGCTCTTGCAGTGGTGGTTCATGAAACCATCATTCTATATGCTGAGGTTGCCAGCCTCGTATAACTTGGAAATCCACTAGCAATTTTCACAGGTTACTAAATTCAAAACATAGAATTATAAAATTTAAACTTCCCCAAATTTCTCTTGGAATACAGACTGACTTCTGGCTCAGAGAATTAGTTACGGCAACTTGTTTAAGATGCCTCTTACACGTGGTCTAGAGTATTACTTTGCAAATAGAATTCCACTATGACATAGTGTTCGGGTTCCTAGAATTCCGCGCTTTCCGTATTAATGAAATTAGAGTTTTCCTGGGATACAAGTCCACAAGATGCTCAAATGCGCTGTCCGGTCCTTTAAAATTGAATCCTGATTCTATTCCTTACTCTGGCTGTCTTTTTGACGAGTTTAATTTTACAGTGCTCCCCGGCGAAAGTACCAGATTATATTGCAACTTTCGGTCCACGCACATTGTTGTTATTATCTGACAAAGCTCCAATCAGGAGTGTTGTAATTTTAGATTTAAAATGTCAAGAAAATAGCCTTCAACCATGAATGTTATGATGAGGTTATCCCAACACTTCCTCATGGAAAAATTCTGCGTGACACATAAGATGTGAATTTCAAAAGTCACTTTCCATATAAGGTATGAGTATGGGTTGCCTTATACCCCGTGGTATGAACACCCAGTATTATTTTGTCTGAGGCGTTCTTTTCTATCTAGTCCCATTTCTATTATGGTTTCAGTCACCTATGATTTCTTTCTAGTATTTATTTATTTTTCATATAAATTTAAATTTATTTATTTATACACAAATAATTTTTTGTCCTTCTCTCCCCATGTCTCCCCCCCCCCCCCCCCCCCCCCCCCCCCCCCCCCCCCCCCCCCCCCCCCCCCCCCACCCCCCCCCCCCCCCCCTCCCCCCCGCCCCCCCCCCCCCCCCCCCCCCCCCCCCCCACCCCCCCCGCCCCCCCCCCCCCCCACCCCCCCCCCCCCCCCCCCCCCCCCCTCCCCCCCCCCCCCCCCCCCCCCCCCCCCCCCCCCCCCCCCCCCCCCCCCCCCCCCCCCCCCCCCCCCCCTCCCCCCCCCCTCCCCCCCCCTCCCCCCCCCCCCCCCCACCCCCCCCCGCCCCCCCTCCCCCCACCCCCCCCCCCCCCCCCCCCCCCCCCCCATCCCCCCCCCCCCCCCCCCCCCCCCCCCCCCCGCCCCCCCCCCCCCCCCCCCAGGCCCCCCCCCCCCCCCCCCCTCCCGCCCGCCCCCCCCCCCCGCCCACGCCCACCCCCCCCCCACCCCCCACCACACCCCCCCCCCCCCCCCTCCCCCCCCCCACCCGCCCCACCCCCCCCCCCCCCCCCCCCCCCCCCCTCCCCCCCCTCCCCCCCCCCCCAACCCGCAACACCCCCCCCCCCCCCCCCCCCCCATGTACTTAGGACCCCCCCCCCCCAACCCCTTAAAAAAATAATAGTTCTTTTCCCTTACTCAGTTTTCCAGTCCTTGTTTTCATTATTTTTTATTGATGATTTGAATTTCATGATTGAAATTCAAAGTATAAATAAAAATTAATGAAAACAAGGACTGGAAAACTAAGTGAGGGAAAAGAAATATTATTTTTACTGGACAGTTTGACAACGTGGCATGGAAAGAAGTCAACAGCAGAATTGATAAATTGTACTGGAGACAAGAATTTGTTGAGAGACTTGATCTCCTACGCCACTAGGCACGGTATTTGAAGAGGAAGAAGAAAATTTGAATTTACTATCCACTTCCGGTTACCGGTTCAGTGGCAGACATTTTCTTTCCAACATGTGACACACATCAGGGAGTGTTTTCTCTTATTTTTTAGTTTTATGTTTCCCACTTCATTCTCACTTTCTTTCCCTTCCGTTTTTTCTTTTTTGTCTGTCCCTGACGAAGGCCTTGTGTTCGCAGCGTTGGTTTTTTTTTTTCTTGTCCTTTCTCCAAGTGAGACGTATTACAATTTGCTCCCTCAGATACTCCATATAAGGTAGTGTGGTTTCCGTCTAGTATTATCACATTTACAAGTTCACTGTTAAAACGTCTTGCCAGATTGATATTATCTGTAATTATTATCACAGGTTAATTCCAGGGAAGTGATTGCGTTACTAATCAGACATTCCTAGTCACTTGTATTATTTATTTGTTTATTTATTGTTTGCAGGCCTCGAGTTTCCTCTCCATTTTTGTTTATACGTTTGCACGCATTTTCCAGAATTAATGTCAGGATGTTTTCGGTTTTCGCCACAGTACGTTTCATTGAGACAATTAGTAATATTGACCATCTCACTAGAATGGAGCGCCATAAATTATCACTACTCGCCTACAACAGTAGAACATCTGGGGTACAGAGCACGAGGAATACCAAGAGCTAGAGGGTAGACAACATCACAGACATCCTACAACAACACAGACAACCTACAACAACACGGACACCCTACAACAACACGGACATCCTACAACAACACGGACATCCTACAATAACACGGACATCCTACAACAACACAGACACCCTACAACAACACAGACACCCTACAACAACACGGACATCCTACAACAACACGGACATCCTACAACAACACGGACATCCTACAACAACGGACATCCTACAACATCACGGACATCCTACAACATCACGGACATCCTACAACATCACGGACATCCTAAAACAACACGGACATCCTACATCAACACGGACATCCGACAACAACAAGTACATCCTACAACAACATGGACACCCTACAACAACACGGACATCTAAAACGGACATCCTACAACAATACGGATATCCTACATCAACACGGACATCCTGCAACACCACGGACATCCTACAACAACACGGACATCCTACAACAACACGGACATCCTACAACAACACGGACACCCTACAACAACACGGACATCCTACAACAACACGGACACCCTACAATAACACGGACAGCATACATTAACACGGACATCCTACAACAACACGGACATCCTACAACAATACAGACATCCTACAACAACACGGACATCCTACAACAACACGGACATCCTACAACAACACGGACATCCTACAACAACACGGACATCCTACAACAACACAGACATCCTACAACAACACGGACATCCTACAACAACACAGACATCCTACAACAACACAAACATCCTACAACAACACGGACATCCTACAACAACACGGACACCCTACAACAACACGGACATCCTACAACAACACGGACATCCTACAACAACACGGACACCCTACAACAACACGGACATCCTACAACAACACAGACATCCTACAACAACACAGACATCCTACAACAACACGGACATCCTACAACAACACGGACATCCTACAACAACACGGACATCCTACAACAACACAGACATCCTACAACAACACAGACATCCTACAACAACACGGGTTCACACTGGCCAGCGCCACACACTTGGTTCAAAAACACAAACTTCATCTCCCCACGACGCTTCACGACAACAGTGGAAAGAAAAAGTTAAAAAGTAAATGAAGTAATATTGTGATAATAATAATAATAATAATAAATTCTTTAAGCACCAAACACGGCGCATAAGGCAGAAACCAGTGCTCTCCAGATTGTTCGTTGTAACGCCACTCCTCTTAGCTCTTGCACATTGTTTAATCCCAACGTTCTTCCTTGTAGCAAAGTTAGATTTTGCTGGGGAGGTTATGGTGGTATCCTAAAAGAATGAAATCCGTGTATGTATTTACCGTGTGAGGTCAAGCACATGTAGGCCCCTGACTCTATAAATGATGATGATGAATTATGTGCAGGAAAACTAACGCTACCTCCCTAGATCTCACACGGTCACTATTTTGGCTCTAGTGTCTGGTGTATGATGTACCTAGTGTCTAGGGGAGAAATGAAATGATGGTACACAACACAAAAACACTTTAAGTTTCTATGAGGAAGTGAATAAAACCTGTGGTTAAGGTAGAAGTATACCCAGAAAAGCTTAAAAAAAATAAAAATCCAACAATTTTCATTTTCATGCTTTAAATCATCGTCAACATGTTCTTGAACTAAAAATAATTCATAGAAGCTTAGAGATACTCTGGTTTGATAGGAATCAGTGTTTTTCTACACATGCCCCCTTGAGTGATTTGCATAGCAACCAATGTTTATAGTTGGTTACCATGTGAATAATGACCCAACAAGAAGGTGCGTAATTGTAAAACTGCGAAATTATAATTATACATTGGCAACAGGAAAAAGATATTTATAACTTTTCTTGTGAATTTTTCAAAAGTGTGTGTCTAGAAAGCTTTGATCGTAAATTTCAACATTTGTTACATGCATAGTGCATTTTCACCAACATCAACTCTATTTATTGCTAGTTTTATACTGATTCTGTATAATAGTAGTTAGCAGAGCTTCTTTTGTTCACAATGAGAAATAAGACAAAGACTGGGAGGCGTGTACACCAACAAACCGTTGCCTGAAAATGAGACAACTATTGTCGATAGTGACGCTATAAAACCTCTGTGCTCCTCAGCAAAGAAAATAAAGGTCATAAAGGTCCAAGAAAGTGAAGGACAAGCTAAAAAATGACAACAAAGGAAATGGGTTTATCCTTATGGATGTAAAACTACTGTTTGGGTTTTTATGCGCTAACTTTAGATGTGACAAATGTTATCAGTACTCACTGACCTGTGAGATCGTCGAAGAGACTCGGAATGGCTTTTGTCATGAAATCAGTATCAAGCGCACAAACAGTGGCGAATGGACTGCCAATTTTAATACTTCTGATGTTTCATCTTCAGCTACTCACAAACAAAGAAGTAAATGTGCGAATGGTGGCATTTGTGCGTTCTATTGGGAAAGGCTACAGTGCATTGCAGAATTTTTCGATATACATGAACACAAGTCAACGCATGGCAAAGAAAACATACAGGAGAACGCTGCACAGGATCTATTCAGCAAGTAAGGACATTGCAATGGAAAGACCCTGAGAGCACTGAAAATGGGATTCATAGACACTGCAGCTGCAGTAGAAGGAGACCTTTATTCAACAGGAGCTCATTAAACTTCATTTTGTGAGTTCTTTTTCTGTTTTTCTTTGTTTTCTCGGAATTGTCTTTTTAGCATAAATGGTGATCTTTGAAACAAGATATCTCTGGATCTGTACATTCAATTGACATGAAAATTAACACAGTTGGTTATCATATAATCTTACAGATTATGACCTAAAATGGATACAATTGAATTCAAAATTTTAGTTTTATGACCATCATGCATATATAATGAGGCACAAATATCAAACATTCAAGAAATATAAATTTTGAAAATTCATTACAAATCAACCTTTCAGTCAACATCTGTTATTTTAGGTCAAAACCTCAAGCTATATATACTAATTCAATTTGCCAAGTTTCAGTCAGATCCTTATAAAAATAACATAGTTATGATGTTTTAAAAAAGGTGTATAATTTATTCACTACGGCGGCCATATTGGATAGCTAATTTGCATAATTAATGAGGTCATTATGTGGACAAAAATGTTAAGTCCATACTAACACTATACCCATGGTTGTTTGATTCTGAAAGGAAAATTTGAGTTTTTTACCCTACAAGGTAGTCTACTACCTTAAGTTTTTCTTTAAATTTGATAATTTTTGTACAATTTATTTTGCCTGTCCAGTCATATCGTTTGGACAGGTCTTTGAAAATGAGGACAAGATAGTTTACAGAAAAGATTAACTAAAAATGTGTGGACAATCTGCCCAAATAACTACAAAGTTAATATCTGTCTTTCCTGTTGGAATGTTCATAGCTTACACTTTATTCATCTAAGAGGGAGAGTCACTGTGTATGAGGGGCTGTATTATCATCATACCCCATCAACTTCCTGAGTATGGTTTGAAATACCAGTGTTTATTTAAAACGAAACTGTCAGATATACCCAGGTCCTTAATATATCACCTGTGGTTTCTTGTTGGATGATAAGATAGTGTGTAGTTGCAGAAATATCGATATCACATCACACGCCCAAGCTTCTGCTGTTATCTCTTGACAGCATACATGAATTTTCGGAGACTTCTTGGCGTTATCGTCACTCCTCGGGTTTCCTGTTACCAGCTGGCAACAGAAAAAAAACCTCACAAATCAAGAAATATAAACAAATGACGCTGACTTGCAAAGAAATGGCCTCCGTTTCTTCTGCTCCGTCCAGACTGTGAAATACTTATTTAGTTATTTAACTTTACTTTTAAATTTATCACAGCTGTTCTCAGCGTATCTGAATAAAAGTTTTGTTCAACTGGCAATGAATAATGAAAGCTTTTTGCTAATATTTATTAGCACTGGCCAATAGAAAGCTTGCGACTACCAGAATTCAAATGCAGTTTTTGAAAAACAAAACAATTCCAAACATACTCTGCGTCTGGTAGTCGATTGGCCAGTCTGCTTTAGTTATGCCAATACAAAAAGAAGTTTCGTTTTAGATTACATTTTCCTACCGCTCCCCTTTTCCCTCCTATACTCTTGTTACCCAAGCGAATTTGAATTTACCTCACTGCCTCCCTTCTAAGCCGGTGTCCCCACTAACGTTATGAAAAAAAACAAGCAGGAACAACAGTCTGTCTGGTCGTGCGTCCGTAGACATTTTGTATTTTCCCAATAACTTGGCTAATACTGGGACTATCATATTATTTGAAACACATTCTTGCTCAATGGACTCTAAGCTATACTACCATATGATTTTTATGGTTAGATTCATGATGGTTTAGATTTTCAATTTTCTCACCGGTCATCGTCAAATAAAATATTTACACAAGACGGCCATCTTCCCCTCTCGCCAGCATGTATTTTTCTAATAACTAACTTGTTTTTTGTGACGTCAGAAACATTACCGCGAGGAGGCAATAAAATTGTCTGCGTGTTTGCTTCTGTTGGCTTTGTCGCAGCGTGTATATATGCATGGCAGAATGTGTCAAGCGAAGCGGGGTGTTGGCGTGGCGGGTTAAGAATAGGCGTTAAATATTGGGAGTGTCTCGTGTTACATTACCAAATTTGTAAGGATTATTACTTATTACCAGCGTTAAAGTCAAAATTTTACGTTAATTCAGATAGTTATTTTGCGGCACACTTCCGCAAAATCGTTAATTATAAGGCTAGGCTGCATTGTGTATGCAGCAGATCTGGCAAAATGTTAAATATTGGTAGTACGTTTTCGAAACTGAAACTAAAACTCGTGTTAGATTTTTACCGTGGGATCGTTCTATAGGCTTTAGCCCTGCATAAATTTCAGCGCTATGCTGGCGTGTGAGAGGATCACCGTCAGACACCTAAAGGCGGGTTTATTTATCATCATTTTATGACTAAACTCTTACTGAAATGAGCAATTATTCTCGCAGATTTTACTACACACCTCCCATCCTAAAAACGTGCATTCATTTGCAGGTTATAATATGAGAGATAACTTAGCTCACTGAAGTCTTACGCGTTTTTCTGATCTTCATCATAAGGATGTCTACTCAAAAAGTCTGCACCCACGTTCTTAGGGCCGGGAATATATTCAATCAGAAATGAGTATGGCTGCAGTAATAAAGACCATCTCAATAATGTGGAATTTTTATGCTTGGCCTGTGACAGGAATACGAGTGGTGAATGATCCGTTTGGACCACAAATGTCCTGCCATATAAATAAATCTGGAATTTTTTTATAGCCCATATCAAAGCTAGACATTCCTTTTCACTTGTTGAATAATTTTTTTCCGCCTTGTTCAACTTTCGGCTTGCATAAGCGACTGGGTTCAATTCCCCATCTTGTGAGGAGGACCTTTGCAACAATGTAGCGCCTAGGCCCACATTGCTTGCGTCCCTTCTCACAATAAATTCTTGATTCAAGTCAGGCAATTGCAACACTGGCCTGCTTGTGAGTTTTTCTTTTAACTCCTGGTAAGCCAATTCACACTGTGCGGACCAATTTATTGTATCAGGTTGACCTTTGCGAGTTAAATCCGTCAGAGGAGCACATATAGAGTTAGAATGTTCAATGTACTTTTGGTAGAAACCACACAACGACACGAAAGATCGCACATCTTTCTTTGTTTGTGGTCTAGGTGCTCTTTTCAATTTTTTCAGATTCTTGGGATCAGGGGTCATGCTACCCTGATGTACAGTACGTCCCAAGAATTCCAACTCTTTACAACCAACACAACACTTTGTTGGCCTAGCGGTTAAGTTAGCCTTTCTTAGTCTATCAAACAGCATATTCGAAGAGGTAACGTGTTCCTCAAATGTTTCCGTCGCAATGAGGATATCGTCCATAAAATTCGAAATACATGGATTTTTCAGGGGATCCAATAATTTTCGCATCATCCTAGAAAACACACTCGGGGCATTTTTCAACCCAAACGGTAACATGTTGAACTCATAATGACCTTCCGATGTGCTAAAGGCTAAATAAGGTCGAACCTCAGGCTTTACTGGAATTTGGTAATAGCCTTTGCTAAGATCCACCTTAGAAAAATATTTTGCCTTGTTCAGCCTGGCAAATAGTTGAGTAGTATCAGGTAATGGATCCACCTGACCTTCTGTGACAGCATTCAGTTTCCTGTAATCTATGCACAGTCTATGTTCTCCCGATGGTTTCCGCAACAAAACCACACAGGAACTGTAAGGAGACTCACTGTGAGAAATAATCCCTTCTTGTAACAAATAATCTATCTCCTCTTTCAAAGCTTTTTCCTTAGCGAAAGGAACAGAATAGGGCCTCATACAGATAGGTGCTGGGTCTAGTAGTTTCATATCATATTCCAACAAATGTGTGTGCCCCGGTTTATCCGTTAACACATCTGTATGTTTCTCAACGACCTGTTGAACCTTCTCCTACTGTCCTTTTGTCAGGTGATTACTGATCTTCACCTGTGCAAACGTTTCACTGGGTTTCAGTGGATATTCGAATGAGGAGAGAGGGTCATTTTTCATTTTGGTTGCGATAGACAAGGCCAATATGTGTGTTCCTTCCTGGATTTGTCTGTCCAGATATTTCTTCAAAAGGTTCACATGATAGACTTTTTCCTTTCCCTTTTTGTCTATCTTATAATTTGTTCTGGATACCTTTTCCAAAACTGTATATGGCCCTTGCCATCCGATCTGAAGTTTATTGTTGCTGCCTGGCAATAGAAGAAGCACCTTCTCCCCTGCAGCAAGTTCCCTATCCTTCGCTTTCTTATTATAATAAGCAGCATGCTTTTTCCTGGCTTGTCTCAAATTATCATTTGCCAGTTTCCAACTAGTTTTTAAACGAGTGGTCAGTTCGTTCACATATTGATAAGATGAGGTAACAGTCTCCTCTGCCTTCTCATCTGTCCACGTCCTTAACAAAGCTTCGAGAGGACCTTTTATTGGCCTCCCAAATAACAGAGTTGCGGGTGCCATTCCGGTTGAATTATGTGGTACTTCCCGGTACGCAAACAACGCGGCGGGCAAGTAGTGGTCCCACTGTTAAACTCTTGTGTAGTTGTTAACTCATACTGGCTACTAGTTGTTGAATCACGCTTTATTTGTTAAATGACGTGAATGTCCACCAGTTGATAAATGTAGATGTTGGGACTGGTGTAGTAAAGTGTAACGATTGTCAACTCATTAAACCCAGCACAGTTTTGGTCATACAGGTCATCTTGTCCTGGAACGTGATGAGGCTCCGACAAGAATGTGAGTGTAGACAATGAGTGTGTATATGAATGTCAGAACGCGAATGGTAGAATGATTCGATAGAGTTGACAAGTTGGTAGTACATCACTCATACTCACACTGTTCGAATTCAAGAAGTACTGGAACTACGGTGGTCTTTTTATAACATTTAATGAGACGCACACTTGGACAGTACGTGTATGGTTACAGGAACAAATGTCGACATAGACAGCATAATGTTGATCACAGGCATATCATCTTAAGTTAGCATTCATGCTTGGCAAATATCATAATGGAGCATTCGTAAATAAGCATTCAGAGTTCCATCATGTAAATCATCTGGCTTTACTGACTGGGCACGTCAGACCATAACCAATATATAGGAAGGCTCCTAGACCTAACCTCGTCTAGCGAATATCCCTTCACGTAAAGTTCAATATATATATTTTCCATAAAGATATAGGAATCCCAGACATGGGTTCTCACATGTAGCAGTGATCTCTTGGTTCATCGAGCGATAGTACAGGCATCCCTTTTTCTCACTCGATAAATACAAAGTATATGAATTTCAACATGGCTGTTCTTCTCTCGTGAGTTTCACTCACTATAGGATCCAGACCAAAATTCGTCATTCGTTAAATGTCCTCATTTCTTCATAACTTCTGTCACAGAGGTAATTGAATAATATCATATAATCTAGTGCTGATACATAGGAATGTCATCTTCCTTTGAATAAATATTCTTTTCAAAAGTACCACTGTGCATCTGTTTATCGACAACGATGGCGAAGCCCAAGTTCATAATAAATTGTGGTTTTACCTTTCTATGCGAAATATAACTTTGCCATTCCTTGGCAAAAGAGAATAAACACTGGGGTAAAGTACATACAACATGTCTAAATGACTATCACTTTTCCCCATCTACTTATAGATCACTTTTTCGGCGATAGGCCGGCTACCACAAAATTCTACATCCAGACAGGATGACAGCCATGAATCACACCCCTTGCTAGCGATACTTCCGCTGCATAGCCTTTGACCTTTTCTAGCGACAACCAACATAGTTCGACTTAGAAATGTAAAGATATCCATATATAAGACAGACTCGTCCTACTCATACAAACACTACGTATAAATTCAGGCCATAGATATACTGAAGCAAGAACAATCTATTCCTACCCAGCCAAAGAATAAATCGCAGTAGGCCTAAATTCGTCCGCGGAGTCCGATCGAAGATGACGGGACTCATTTCAAGGGAAGTAACTCAAAAATGACTTCTCCTTAAGCACTTACAAAGGAAATACTTTGTTTACAAAATATTTGCGAACATAATAAGTATATAAATGTATTATATTGCAAGATAGTAAAAATTGCCCTTTACAGTCTTACCACACCTCCCGGGAAAAAAAATAAAAATTTTTTTTAAAAATACATCTAGGAGCACCATACAATAGGCTCAAAACGCAAGAATACTGCGCAGATGCAAATATCAGGAATAACTATAATTCCTAATATGACCGGTGAGAATATATCTCAAAATCTGAGAGAAATTGTTTCTCTACGAATAAATGTTTCCAGGAAGGTGTGATGTACGTATAATACAATTCTGGTAATTATACAATGCATACCAAAAATTCACACTATAATCTTAAATTTATGATTTATGAAGAAACAATCATCAAAGAACAGCGGTGAATAAACATCAATAAACCGCTAAGTAGAGATACCATCATTCTATTATTAAATTACAAATGTGTATCTTAGTAAAGAAACAAAAAATAACTGTTGTAAAGTTATACATATTAAAAAGATCCAATATTTAACAGTTAAGTGGCATCATGTGGGCATCTGGACAGAATGTCCGCCATCACATTTTCTGAACCACGGATAGCTCGTACCGAAAAATGAAAAGGTTGAAGAGCGATTGCGTATCGAGTTGATCTCGAGCTCTTCAAGTTCTTACTTTGGATAGCCGTAAGAGCTTTTTGGTCAGTTTCCACCACGAAATGCGCGCCCAGAAGGAATCTTTGGAGTTTGAGAATTGACCAAACCATTGCCAATAATTCACGGTCTAAAACCGAGTAATTCCTTTCTGCAGCATTAAGTTTTCTGGATATATACATTACAGGATGCAGAGTTCCAGAGTACTCTTGCATTAGTGCCGCTCCAATCCCAGTGGATGAAGCGTCACTACGAAGAACGAATGTCTTATCTGTTGTAGGTAACACTAAAATAGGTGGTGATGAAAACATAGTTTTGATCTTCTCTAGTGAAGATTGGCATTCATGAGACCAGTGAACCATGTTAGGCGACCCTTTCTGTAATAGTGTAGAGAGAGGTGCCATGATAGAGGACAGATTCGGAATGAAACGTCCATAAAATTGTATGAGACCTAAAAGACTTCGCACTTGCTTTTTAGTCCTAGGGATAGAGATGTTAAGTATCTTAGTGATATTATGGTCTTCTGTCTTCAAGAAACCGTGACCTACTCGATGGCCTAAGAAAGCAATTTCGCTAAAGCCAATACAAGCTTTAGATGGTTTTGCTGTCAGGTTATACTCACGCAAAGTTGATAATAATTCAACTAACCCTGAATAGTGATCTTCCCAAGTATCGCTGAAAAGACAGATGTCGTCTAGATAAGCAATGACATCTGACCGATACGATAGGATTCGACGCATCATGCGTACAAATGTAGCTGGTGCGTTCATAAGGCCGAAAGGAATAAAATTCCATTGGAAAAGGCCTCTGGGAGTAGAGAAAGCGGTAAGAGGTTTGGCGCGTTCGGATAATGGAACTTGCCAATATCCTTTAGACAAATCAAGTTTAGTGAAAAAATGCGATTTAGAAAGACGAGTAAGTAACTCTTCTAGTAAAGGCATAGGTTCAGCATCGAACTTCGTAACTTGATTCAATTTGCGATAGTCAACGCAAAGACGTATGTTATTGTCTTTTTTTCGAACAATAACTATCGGCGAAGAATATGCAGAAGTGGATGGTTCGATTATTTGTAAATCTATCATTTCATCCAACTCCTTTTCAACCTGTGTTTGGAAATGTATAGGGATAGGATAAGGTCTAACCCTAATTGGAGTATGTTCAGTTAGAACAATGTCATGCTCAATGACATGAGTTTGTCCAGGGATGTCCAGGGATGTCAGTGAGGACATCCTGAAATGTTTGTAACATAGACGAAACTTGTCGCCGTTCTCCTAGAGACAAATCAGGAGAAACAGTAACGTCTTTCCATGATTCACTAGAATGAAGTGGGATCATTGGAAGCGGAAGATTAACATCCGAAAAACTTGTTTCCTCATCCTGTATTACAGACAGTGATGAGTAATGACCATGTTTGACATGAGAATCGTCCGTTGCCTGGAAAATAGGCTGTAGATAGTCAGGACGTTCATGGAACTCCGTAAGCATATTGATGTGGAAGGTTTTATGCTTCCCGTTAATATCGACGATGTAGTCAACATCTGAAATTTTCGATATTATATCGTACGGACCTTTCCAACTAATAAGGAGTCTATTTTCACGACAAGGTAGCAAAACAAATGCTTTGTCACCAGGACAAAGTTGTCGTAAAGTTCTCTTCTTATTAGCAAATTGTCTTGCCTTCTGCTTAGCAAATTCAGAAGAGGACGTTGCCAATTTGCATGCTTCGATAATCTTTTGTCTCAGCGCGATGACATACTCGTAAGAAGATTTTGTGTCATCGTCAATATTGTCAGCTGTTATAAGATCATGCAGCAAAGACATTGGGCCGCGCGGTCGCGCGCCAAAGACAAGTTCAAAGGGAGAAAACCCTGTATGTTCATTGGGGACCTCTCTATACGCGAAGAGGGCCGCGGGTAAAACCCTATCCCAATCTTGAGGATGATCCTCAGTTATCTTCCCTAATAAGTTCTTAAGTGTTCTATTTAGTCGCTCGACCATCCCATTGGACATAGGATGATAGATGCTACTCAAAGATCTCTCTATCTGTAGAGTAGACATTACTTGAGACATGGTATCCGATATCAGTTGGGTGCCATGATCTGATAATATTTCTCCGGGGAATCCCAGCCGAGAAAATATAAGCCAAAGAGCATCTGCAATGTCAGCGGTAGTAATGCTCTTTAGAGGGATAGCCTCTGGCCAACGTGTGCACATGTCTACACACGTTAAGATAAACTGATGTCCTCTAGCAGATTTGATCTTGAATGGACCAATGATGTCTATCGCCATTTTCTGGAATGGACGAATAGGAATATCTGCAGCCTGAATAGGCGCAGCATGACGAGGACCTTTGGATTTGACTTCTTGACATACTTTACAGGATCGACAATAGATCCGTATGTCCTTGTTCACAAAAGGCCAAAAGAAAGCCGCAAGAACTCTTGACTTTGTACGGGAAAAACCCATGTGACCAGCACACTGAGAGTCGTGTGCATGTTGTAAGATCTTAACTCTCAAATTCTTGGGTACAAGAATCTGAGAATGACTTGACTTAGTGGAGTCTTGCACCATAGTACAAGTACGCCATTCT
This sequence comes from Oreohelix idahoensis, assembly GCA_024509875.1. Taxonomy (NCBI): domain Eukaryota; kingdom Metazoa; phylum Mollusca; class Gastropoda; order Stylommatophora; family Oreohelicidae; genus Oreohelix; species Oreohelix idahoensis. The sequence goes on from JAMPIV010016138.1 coordinate 21,885, forward strand.
TCATTGTAATCCAAGATTTACAATTTGAATCTTTATTCGGATCACCTTTCGTTACAAGAGTGAAGAATTTCTTAAGAGTCGGATCTTCTTCTTGTTGTTTTATAAACGAGTCACGAGAAATTACCAAGGGATCATCTTGGTTATGCACTTCATTATCTTCAATAGATGAAGTTTCAGGCATATTGAGAGCTTGAGCTCTAGTGACTACCGCATTAGCAGATTGCATATTTTGATTTTCCCAAACGGAAATTTGCTCCGGAGTGCATTCTTTGACTCCGTGAATGCGACCGATGATAAGATCAGCGATCGGATTCGGCAAACGACATGCGTGTACATCTCCTGTGAAGAAAGGAGTAGCAATCCTAATGATAGCGGTAGAGTATTTCTCTATGGTGCCGCCAAATGTTACGCATTTGACTACTTTGCCTGTAGAATGAGAAGGATCTATGAGTGACTGCCTAACCCCAATAGTTGTGCATCCAGAATCAAAAAGTACTGAGACTGGATTGTCATTTACTAAACCTTTGTGTAAGACAAGAGAACCTCTCCCATCATGCGCGATTGACGCAGGAAGAGCGGGAAGAGGATGGCCACAGCTTAAAGTAGACACTGTGGTTGGCTCAAATAATGTTTTGCATTGGGGGCACTGAGATGCTCTCCCAAAATCAAAAGCGGCACATGCCATATTATTAGAGTCATCATTATCTTTATTTTGTTTATAGGCTTCGTGGGACTCTTGCTGTGCAGAGTTCGCCTGGTAATGAGCTTTATGTTTTTTGAATTGTGCTCTACCTCTGTTATTATTGCCTCTGTACTTATCATTGTTTCCACTATTATAACCCCTACTCGGGTTTGAATCATAGCTCCTTTGGTTACTATCATCATATTCATTATAATGAGTATCTCGGTAATTATGATCTTGTTGTCTCCATGAAGGAAAACTTGGATAGTTTCTAGAATGACTTCCTTTGCGAAAGTTCCTGTAATTATGACCACCCCTGAATCGAGGGCTGTCAGCTCTTCTCCAGGTATTCGAAGAAGAACCCTGAAATGATTGGTTACCTTGGTTCTGATAACTGTAATAGTTACCTTTTTTATTAAACTTATTTTGAGGTCCTTGGAATTTGTGAGAGTGATTAGGGTTGTATGGTGTTGCAGAAGCAACTGGCATACCTTCTTTAACCTTACTGTTGCTAATAGCTACGTCCGGATGTGCAGTGACGTATTGGGTACAATACTGTTCCATTTCTTTTAGAGACTTAGGTTTACGCTCATGTAAGAATTCGAGGAAAGGTTTATTTATACTTGACATAATCTTGTCTCTGAGTATCAAGTCCATAAGGGCTTCATAAGTCTTTTCTGTTTTGGATAGCTCAATCCAACGATCAAATGTAAGACGTGTCCTTGCAATGAATTCTGAGAATTCTACACCTGCCTCAGGCACCATTGTCTTAAACAACTTCCGATAACCCTCTTCAGACAACTGATACTTCTTTAATAAGGCTGCCCTAATAACATCATAGTTATCTTTGTCAGCCTCTTCAACCAAACTTAAACTAGTCAGAGAATCACCTTTCAGATTTTCTGATAACTGGTTAGCATATTGTGATTTGTCCACATTATGTGCTCGACACGAGCGTTCAAATCTATTTAGCCAGAATGTTATGTCATCACTGGAAGGGTTGAACGCTGGTACCTTGACCTTGTAAGTAAAGGGTTTACCATTACCACCAGATGCTTGATTAACATTACTTATGTTTGTTAACTTTAACTTTTCTAACTCAAATGCTAAAAGTTCTTTTTGGTGTTCATGTTCTCTTATTGCTTTTTTCTCTTCTGCAGCAGCTTCATCTCTTCTTTTCTCTTTTTCCATTTCCATCTGGAATCTTTTTTCATCAGTCTGTATCTGCAATTTCTTTTGTTCATAGTCTCTTTGTAATTTTTTTTCCTCAGCTTCTAATTTTTTCTCCTCAGCTGCTAATTTCTTTTCTTCAATCAATGCTTTTCTTTCTTCAGCAGCCAATGCTTTGTCATATTGAGCAACTGCCCATTCTTCTAATTGCTGACCAGTCTTATCAAGAACCTTGCCTTGTGTGATAAAATAATCTAAAGTAGACATCTTGTCTAATAAGATCAGTAATTTGCAAAAGTAAATAAATTCACTTTCTTAGTCTTAATCAAAGACCTTGTATGATAACTTTGTAACCTGTGGAAAATAGTACTTAACTATCCCAATCACTGTGGGAAACAAGCCTTACAAAGGTCTTGTATAAATCCTTATATAATAACAGCTATAAGTTGCTGGTTCACTCTATAATATAAGTGCAGTGCACCAGAAATAGTGTTTTATATCATCAACTGTGTACCTTTAGTAATAGCAATTAACTATCAGTTGATTCTTGTACATCAATTTATATGATCAACTATATTTTAAATAGTGTATGTCGATCAGGCACAAAACAAAACAGTTATACAGGAGAACATGAAAACATTTGCGGAGATGAAATAAATCAAATCGGAAACAACAATAAAAGATAAACCGCAAGAGGATAACAAATACAAATAACGCCACAGTATATAAATATAAATTGAGAATAGAACTGAAAGATAGAATAGGGTAGACCAACAAATTACAAACAAATCAAAACAAACTAAAGAACAGAGGAATATTACAAAAACAACAATGAGTACAGTCTTCACAGCTAACACTAATAGCAACAGCTGTCGCAGCAAATTTTCAATCAAGAAAATTGCACCTATAGAAACGCACACATCAGACCCTCTATTACGTGGGATACTCTGTTGTGTGACACCGCCCAACCAAAACAACAACCCGCTGGATACAAACAAATATCACATATAAATATTTAAACATAAATACATAAATGCATAAATAGTATGGCAATATGATGTAAATAGAGTGTTGCAGAAAGAATGTGTTGTAAAGAAGGCTCAGTTACACTGCCTAATAGTACAGTACTGTGGTACTTTATTAAACAAATACTTCTGGTCTAATTATTTTAAATTCAACACAGAAATAGAAGCTCCATCGTTGATGTGAATGATAACAATCGATGTAGGACTTCTCAGTTCAATAACATTTCCTTTCGCAAACACTGTCAAATATTCTCCAGTCCTGATGTGTAATGTTCTATGTTTCAACCAAGCTTGCTGTGTAACACTGTCAGTTGTGTGGCAAATGTCCAACGAACCAAATGTCAACAAACGCTGACCTAGTTACTGCATACTGTCGACAGGACAGGTCACGCTGACATCACTGTAGAGTTGTACTGCTGATGTATTTGTGTGTCGTAACAGACCCCAAGGAACGTCTGGTCTCAGTAGTTTACTTCTCAATATGGTCACTGTGCAGGTTGACCCAGGAAGCTGGCACACCAGTTGTTAAACTCTTGTGTAGTTGTTAACTCATACTGGCTACTAGTTGTTGAATCACGCTTTATTTGTTAAATGACGTGAATGTCCACCAGTTGATAAATGTAGATGTTGGGACTGGTGTAGTAAAGTGTAACGATTGTCAACTCATTAAACCCAGCACAGTTTGGTCATACAGGTCATCTTGTCCTGGAACGTGATGAGGCTCCGACAAGAATGTGAGTGTAGACAATGAGTGTGTATATGAATGTCAGAACGCGAATGGTAGAATGATTCGATAGAGTTGACAAGCATTCGTAAATAAGCATTCAGAGTTCCATCATGTAAATCATCTGGCTTTACTGACTGGGCACGTCAGACCATAACCAATATATAGGAAGGCTCCTAGACCTAACCTCGTCTAGCGAATATCCCTTCACGTAAAGTTCAATATATATATTTTCCATAAAGATATAGGAATCCCAGACATGGGTTCTCACATGTAGCAGTGATCTCTTGGTTCATCGAGCGATAGTACAGGCATCCCTTTTTCTCACTCGATAAATACAAAGTATATGAATTTCAACATGGCTGTTCTTCTCTCGTGAGTTTCACTCACTATAGGATCCAGACCAAAATTGGTCATTCGTTAAATGTCCTCATTTCTTCATAACTTCTGTCACAGAGGTAATTGAATAATATCATATAATCTAGTGCTGATACATAGGAATGTCATCTTCCTTTGAATAAATATTCTTTTCAAAAGTACCACTGTGCATCTGTTTATCGACAACGATGGCGAAGCCCAAGTTCATAATAAATTGTGGTTTTACCTTTCTATGCGAAATATAACTTTGCCATTCCTTGGCAAAAGAGAATAAACACTGGGGTAAAGTACATACAACATGTCTAAATGACTATCACTTTTCCCCATCTACTTATAGATCACTTTTTCGGCGATAGGCCGGCTACCACAAAATTCTACATCCAGACAGGATGACAGCCATGAATCACACCCCTCGCTAGCGATACTTCCGCTGCATAGCCTTTGACCTTTTCTAGCGACAACCAACATAGTTCGACTTAGAAATGTAAAGATATCCATATATAAGACAGACTCGTCCTACTCATATAAACACTACGTATAAATTCAGGCCATAGATATACTGAAGCAAGAACAATCTATTCCTACCCAGCCAAAGAATAAATCGCAGTAGGCCTAAATTCGTCCGCGGAGTCCGATCGAAGATGACGGGACTCATTTCAAGGGAAGTAACTCAAAAATGACTTCTCCTTAAGCACTTACAAAGGAAATACTTTGTTTACAAAATATTTGCGAACATAATAAGTATATAAATGTATTATATTGCAAGATAGTAAAAATTGCCCTTTACACCCACGTATCAGGTTTCTCATGTGCCAGCTTTCTCAGGATAGAAATGAGAGTCCCATTGAACCTCTCTACCTGGCCGTTCCCTTGGGGGTGATACGGACTACAATGAAAGTGCTTGGCTTGGAACAACCTGAAAACCTCTTCTGTTAGTTTCCCCTTGAACTGAAAGCCATTATCAGTCAAGATTTGATGCGGGAATCCTAACCTTGTGAATATCGTAAGTAATGCCTCTGCCACATGTTTCGAATCGATTGATGACAGGGCTACCGCCTCTCCCCACATAGAACACGTGTCTACCAGAGTAAGGATGTAACTGTTCCTCCTCTTGGTCCGAGTGAGAGGTCCCACAATATCCACTGCAACTCTCTCAAAAGGGGTTCCCACTATGGGCATGTCCCCTACGGTTGCTGGAGCAGTCCAATGCTTTGGAGCTACTCTCTGGCATTCGGGACAGGATTTTACATATCTCTTTATGTCTTCCGTTATCCCTGGCCAGAAATAATGACAAGCTATACGCTGTCCTGTTGCGCTAATCCCCATGTGACCACTGAAGGGGATAGCATGACCTAACTTCATTACCTTTTCCCTATATGAACTGGGAAGGACCAGCTGTCCGTGATCAGCTGAACCAGTGCCGGCCTTCCTATATAACAATTTATTCTTCATATAGAATTCTCCTTTATTAGGAGGAGTATGGCTCTTTGGTAGTTTCTTATAGCACGGCTTCAGTGACCTATCTTCAGCCTGTGCCTTCCTCATCTCCTGTGGATGAGTATTTATAGGTTCATCTTCTTCCTTTCTGGATTGTGATCGGGTCTGGACTGCTGCCAAGACCACAGGTTTCTTGGGATTCCCCAAGTAGACATAACGACACCCCAATATCAGAGGGTAGATGAGAGCGTCTATCACTGCTACTCTGATTATCCCTTCCACATAGCGAGTTTTCACTGTTATCCTTGCAATGGGAAGTTTCAAGAGTGGTAGGTCCTTGGTCGCCCCTTGTATCTCCACTGTTTCTGTGGTATACTGATCTGGGTTCACCAAGTGCGCGCTCACGACAGCATCAAAATCTAGACCTGTATCATAGAGACACCTAATGGTGGCCTCATTACATACAACCTCCTCGCAAACTGGGGGGTGATAAGGTTCCTGCTGTCCAGCAGGTTTGTCCTTTACTTCCTGGTTCCCCCTTCTCATAGCAGCACATCCAGAAGGTTTACTTTTACAGAATTCGGTGTTATGGTTGTTCTTCTTACAATGTTTACACCACCTCTTTCCTTGGTTAAAATGTTTTCTTTCATCATTCTTTCTGTCATTGAAATGTGAGGTTTTATTTTTAAAATCATTTCGAGGCCTATCAAAGTTCTGCTTACTTCTGTTGTCATATTTATTATGGTTTTTAGGAGCCTTATACTGATCTACTGGTTTTTTTCTTAATGCCAGCTACCTCGGCCTGGGCTGCCTGATACCTCTCAGCGACATTTATGATCTCACCCAGTCTCTCCGCGCCCTGTTCCATGAGAAATTTTCTCATGTCTGGAGCCATGGACTCTCTCATCTGTTCAATGAGTATCATCTCTTTGAGATCTTGGGTTGTCCCCAAAGAAGCCCATTTCTCCATATACGTCTCCAACCGGGCGGAAAACTGGTGATAGGTCTCACCCGACAGTAGCCTGGCATTCCTAAATTTCTTTCTATAAAACTCTCCGTTCTTTTCGTATCTTAACAGAAGAGCCTGCTTCAACATGTCATGGTTGTCTTGGTCATCCCTGCTCATTTTAGAAAACACTTCATAAGCTGTTCCCCGAAGACCCTGAGACCACTTTACACCCCATTTTTCTCTTTCTAACCCATAAGTAGTGGCTAATATTTCGTATCTGCTTAAATACGACTCAATGTCATCATCCTTTTCCACAAAGTAATCTAAATGGAACCCCATGGCTGATGAGGAGGCCCGCTGGCTTGCAGCTGAGTCGGGAGTGGAGGGGCTAGTTCCATTTTCAGGAGCATGGCCTTGCAGCTCTAACTCCCTTAGTCGTACCTCATGTTCTCTTTGTAATCTTTTATCTTCCCTTTCCGCCTCCAATCTCCTTTCTTCTTTCTCTCGTTCCGCCTCCAATCTCCTTTCTTCTTTTTCTCGTTCCGCCTCCAATCTCATTTCTTCTTTCTTTCGTTCTGCCTCCCTCTGTAGACGTTTTTCCCCCTTCTCAGCCTCAAGTTTCTTTGCCTCAGCCTCAGGTTTCTTTGCCTCAGCCTCAGGTTTCTTTTCCTCAGCCTCAGCCTCAAGTTTCTTCTCCTCCAACTGCAGCCTCTTAATCTCAGTCTCCCTATCAGCCTCTAATTTCTTAGTCTCCCTAGCATCTTCTAATTGCATTTTCCTTTCCTCAGCTAACCTATGTTCTTCCCTAGTAATAAATTTATCACATTCTGAGGTGACCCTCCATATTCATTTCCTTGGCATTCTGAACAGCCGCAGATCTAAACTTGGCCAGATCTGCCATTCTGATGAATACAAAATGTTCTAACAAAGTCTCTAAATAAGTATAAATTTATCTATTTAAATCTGGGTTCTGACAGTTTCTTGACATCCCAAATCTTGGGCAATAATGATTATGGGGATTCCCTGGGACAATAGAATGTTGTTTATGCTAAGACCCAGACCCCAATGTATGTAGTACTAAGAGAAATTCAAATGCCCGAACAAACCTACCAATTTATGTAGCAAAGTTAGATTTTGCTGGGGAAGTTATGATGGTATCCCAAAAGAATGAAATCCGTGTATGTATTTACCGTGTGAGGTCAAGCACATGTAGGCCCCTGACTCTATAAATGATGATGATGAATTATGTGCAGGGAAACTAACGCTACCTCCCTAGATCTCACACGGTCACTATTTTGGCTCTAGTGTCTGGTGTATGATGTACCTAGTGTCTAGGGGAGAAATGAAATGATGGTACACAACACAAAAACACTTCAAGTTTCTATGAGGAAGTGAATAAAACCTGTGGTTAAGTTTTTCTTTAAATTTGATAATTTTTTGTACAATTTATTTTGCCTGTCTAGTCATATCGTTTGGACAGGTCTTTGAAAATGAGGACAAGATAGTTTACAGAAAAGATTAACTAAAAATGTGTGGACAATCTGCCCAAATAACTACAAAGTTAATATCTGTCTTTCCTGTTGGAATGTTCACAGCTTACACTTTATTCATCTAAGAGGGAGAGTCACTGTGTATGAGGGGCTGTATTATCATCATACCCCATCAACTTCCTGAGTATGGTTTGAAATACCAGTGTTTATTTAAAACGAAACTGTCAGATATACCCAGGTCCTTAATATATCACCTGTGGTTTCTTGTTGGATGATAAGATAGTGTGTAGTTGCAGAAATAACTATATCACATCACACGCCCAAGCTCCTGCTGTTATCTCTTGACAGTATACATGAATTTTCGGAGACTTCTTGGCGTTATCGTCACTCCTCGGGTTTCCTGTTACCAGCTGGCAACAGGAAACAAAACCTCACAAATCAAGAAATATAAACAAATGACGCTGACTTGCAAAGAAATGGCCTCCGTTTCTTCTGCTCCGTCCAGACTGTGAAATACTTATTTAGTTATTTAACTTTACTTTTAAATTTATCACAGCTGTTCTCAGCGTATCTGAATAAAAGTTTTGTTCAACTGGCAATGAATAATGAAAGCTTTTTGCTAATATTTAGTAGCACTGGCCAATCGAAAGCTTGCGACTACCAGAATTCAAATGCAGTTTTTGAAAAACAAAACAATTCCAAACATACTCTGCGTCTGGTAGTCGATTGGCCAGTCTGCTTTAGTTATGCCAATACAAAAAGATGTTTCGTTTTAGATTACATTTTCCTACCGCTCCCCTTTTCCCTCCTATACTCTTGTTACCCAAGCGGATTTGAATTTACCTCACTGCCTCCCTTCTAAGCCGGTGTCCTCACTAACGTTATGAAAAAACAAGCAGGAACAACAGTCTGTCTGGTCGTGCGTCCGTAGACATTTTGTATTTTCCCAATAACTTGACTAATACTGGGACTATCATATTATTTAAAACACATTCTTGCTCAGTGGACTCTAAGCTATACTACCATATGACTTTTATGGTCAGATTCATGATGGTTTAGATTTTCAATTTTCTCACCGGCAATCGTCAAATAAAATTTTTACACAAGACGGCCATCTTCCCCTCTCGCCAGCATGTATTTTTCTAATAACTAACTTGTTTTTTGTGACATCAGAAACATTATCGCGAGGAGGCAATAAAATTGTCTGCGTGTTTGCTTCTGTTGGCTTTGTCGCAGCGTGTATATATGCATGGCAGAATGTGTCAAGCGAAGCGGGGTGTTGGCGTGGCGGGTTAAGAATAGGCGTTAAATATTGGGAGTGTCTCGTGTTACACTACCAAATTTGTAAGGATTATTACTTATTACCAGCGTTAAAGTCAAAATTTTACGTTAATTCAGATAGTTATTTTGGGCACACTTCCGCAAAATCGTTAATTATAAGGCTAGGCTGCATTGTGTATGCAGCAGATCTGGCAAAATGATAAATATTGGTAGTACGTTTTCGAAACTGAAACTAAAACTCGTGTTAGATTTTTACCGTAGGATCGTTCTATAGGCTTTAGCACTGCACAAATTTCAGCGCTATGCTGGCGTGTGAGAGGATCACCGTCAGACACAATAGGGCGGGTTTATTTATTATCATTTTACGACTAAACTCTTACTGAAATGAGAAATTATTCTCGCAGATTTTACTACATTCCTTCTCTTATTATTGTTCTTCTAAGTGTTTCTTTTGGTCTTCCTTTTTTCCTCTTACCCTCAGGAACCCAAGTGTGCGCCTGCAGTGGTATTCTGTTGTTTTGCATTCGTAGGACATGACCGATATATGACCATCGTCTTTTCCTTATATAGTCGGAGACATATTTCTGCCTAGAGTCTTCTCTTATTTGTCGATTAGTCTTGAATTCTTTCCAACTGATGTTCATGAGTTTTCTAAGACATTTGTTCTCGAATGTATTCAGCTTGTTCTCCAATGTTTTTGTTATTTTCCAACTCTCACAGCCGTATGTTAACACTGAGATAACATTTGAATTAAACAGACGAAGCTTGGTATGTATATTCAGTGATCGTAATTTCTAAATGTTAGATAATCTATTGAAGGCGCTAGCTGCCAAAGCAATTCTAGTATGAATTTCTCTTGTTGTGTCACCATCCTGAGTCATTTTACTGCCTAAATAATTGAAACTTTCAACTTTCTGTAGTTTTTCCCCGTTCAGGATGATATAAAAAATCTCGGTAGAAAAGTTCGTAACTTTAGTTTTAGAGGCCTTTATTTGGAGACCTATTTTAACCGAGAGATGACACAGATTATTTACTGCTTCTTGGGATTGTCTAATACACCCAGTGATATATTCATCACTGTTGTGCCATTGTCACTTTTTTCCCCAGAAAGTACTCCTCTTCGATGTTCAGAGTTAGGTAGAGCTAATGTTCAACATAAGTAAATTACTTATTTCACACCTCAGACCTAAGGGTCTGTTACATTTGGACATGCGCCCTAATATAACCGATTAGGTTGAACGGGACGCGCCTCGCCAAAACGAAGCACAACTGTATTTAAAAAAATGTTCAACATAAGCATTAGTGAGAAATCAAATGTGCGTTCTTGATATCTTATTGCCATTTCCAGGAAATCATGGTGGACTCTTACACCTTACTCGTCGCTCACCGTTCTAGCTGTATGCAAAATTAGTCAAGATGTAAGTGTAAGAAAAAACATTTGAGTCTCATCGCAAATATTGCCTTAGGAGAATAAAGTTTTATCCTCTCTATTATACTAGGTCTCAGGTTTATGTGGTAAAGTGACCGTTTCCCTTTCTTGCTGTTTTTACCTTCCCTTAACCAAGAGCAGAATCAGATAACTATTTACAGCTGAATAGACTGGAGTGTGACCTTATTGGGTTTTCAGTCGTGTAACTTTACCTGGAGAAGCAAGCGACGCGAGTGTAGAAACTAACATTTTAGATTTATGGAATAACCCATGGTTCTAAATGCTTCTAGCAAGTTATTGAAAATATTTTATTACTCTGGTTTATTATTATGTCCACGAAATTTCCTGAAAATATTTTGACATGTTTTCCATCCTTTAAATTCTGTCTTTCATAATACTTTCAAACTCAGCATCTTAACAAAGTGTCCGACAGACGGGGCTAATAAAGATCTCCATCTTTAACTTTTACTTCGGTCTTCTTCATCAAGCAAAATGATCACGTCTCTCCACATCTTCCTGTCTCCACTAATGTTTATTAGTTCTGTTGTTGACTTCTTCCCAGGCCATGATGTCAAACTGCCCAGTATCTTCTGTCTTTGTCATCAAGATAACTCTCAAAATAACTCACACACACACACACACACACATCACAACACAGTTAACAAACATAAAAAGTGAACAGACAAAATGACAGTATTGCGAATGCAATAATATAATTTAAAATTGCCAACAGTTCAAAATACATGAATATATTGATATTCACTATTGTGTGTGTATCGCAGTTCACGTGTTAAAATATCGTAAGTAACAACTTTATATTATATTCTTAATAAGATGTAAATATCACCAAGAGATAACACTCAGTGATGGTTGATCAAAGACAAGACAAGACAAAGAGATGTAAATATCACTAAGAGATAACACTCAGTGATGGTTGATCAAAGACAAGACAAGACAAAGAGATGTAAATATCACTAAGAGATAACACTCAGTGATGGTTGATCAAAGACATGACAAAGAGATGTAAATATCACTAAGAGATAACACTCAGTGATGGTTGATCAAAGACAAGACAAGACAAAGAGATGTAAAATAGTAGTAAAAGTCCCCTTCAGCCATAACTGACTATAGGAATGCGCCCTTGAATTACAGCCCCCAGCTGAAATTTTTTTTTTTTTTTTTTCGATAGCCTAGTCTTTATGTGGCGAGTACTTCTCGCTTCTACTTATTATAAGAGCATCGAATCTTCAAGAACTGATATGGATCTACTGTCCTGGTCATGCCGGCTATGTGGAAATGAAAGAACTGACAGACTAGCTTCAAGAGCACCCATAAAAGGTGCATTGGCCATGGATAAGGAAGAAATACTGAAGGCAATTCATGTTCGTCTATTATAGAATGACACTGCAATCGATGAATCATCAAGGCTAAGACTGCTGGAATTTGGCATCAAACATAAGACCAGCAGAGATGGACGTATGAGAGGACGCATCCGCCGTGTATACAACCAGTGCGCAACAGGAACAGTTAGCATTCATACCCTTTGACATGTGCTGAGGGAGACTGAGCACCTATGGGTTTTCCCGGAGTGCAATGACGTCAGTTCTGATTAACATTAACAATAAGAGCTTCTTTTCGCCCAATCTGAGGTGGCGCCGGTAGCTCCGCTTGGAGCGCTCTGTGGGTTCATCCTCCCAAGTTATTGGATTAATATTCAGTGTCCTGACGTCCTTGAGCACATCTTTGGAGCAAGAACTTCTGCTCTGAGAGGTGAAATGAGTAGAACCAAACGAACAAGCTTAATGTTATATTCTGTCTCTCCATTTTCATTCGTTTTAGACAAGTACGATTAACTTCGGTGACTTTAATTACATACAACAATTCCTATAACATTAAAGCGCTTTCTAATCTATAGACAACTGTATTTAAACATTCACATTCTATTGAACAATGGTGAATACAATGTCACTCCCTTTTATTAAATTTGTATCTTTTAATTTTTTTATCTTTTAATTTGTGTCTGGGGGTCAGAGTGGCTCAGAAGTATGGGCCTCCGCCTCTAATTCTAAAGGTACCGAGTTTGCTCCCCGTACAGGGAATATAATTAATGGACATATTTTTTTCAGAACCGGTTGTTGCTAATGATGTCATGCTCCCCCCTGATTTCTTAGGGTAGTGAGATCGGAAGCCTAGCCTTCTTGGATAATAGCGAAAAAATAGGAGGTCCCGTGTGTACGTTGTGCACGTTAAAAATCCTTCGGCAGTTAGAAGTCGTAAAGAGTAAGCCATACGGCCGCTGCCCTTGGCAAAATTTTAAAATTTAGAAACCTTCCCACCACAATAAATATTAATAGAATGTGTAACTCCTGTGTACACGCACACACATAAGAAACTTCGCTGGTACTACGGAGTTCGTTCACCTTGCTGAGATCTTCTTTTTGTGATCTAAAGTAGGAGATGGAAGCACTTATGTAGCTTTCCGCGTGCAATGATGACGTTCCTCAAAAACCCTACCAAATTTGTATCTGCTCACTTGTATCTGCTCACTTGTATCTGCTCACTTGTATCTGCTCACTTGTATCTGCTCACTTGTATCTGCTCACTTGTATCTGCTCACTTGTATCTGCTCACTTGTATCTGCTCACTTGTATCTGCTCACTTGTGTCTGCTCACTTGAATCTACTCACTTGTATCTGCTCACTTGTATCTGCTCACTTGTGTCTGCTCACTTGTATCTGCTCACTTGTATCTGCTCACTTGTATCTGCTCACTTGTATCTGCTCACTTGTATCTGCTCACTTGTATCTTCTCACTTGTATCTGCTCACTTGAATCTACTCACTTGTATCTGCTCACTTGTATCTGCTCACTTGTGTCTGCTCACTTGTATCTGCTCACTTGTATCTGCTCACTTGTATCTGCTCACTTGTATCTGCTCACTTGTATCTGCTCACTTGTGTCTGCTCACTTGAATCTACTCATTTGTATCTGCTCACTTGTATCTGCTCACTTGTGTCTGCTCACTTGTATCTGCTCACTTGTATCTGCTCACTTGTATCTGCTCACTTGTATCTGCTCACTTGTATCTGCTCACTTGTGTCTGCTCACTTGTATCTGCTCACTTGTATCTGCTCACTTGTATCTGCTCACTTGCATGTGCTCACTTGTATCTGCTCACTTGTATGTGCTCACTTGTATCTACTATTTCATATACAAAAACACAATTTTCGAAGAAGGACCAACAACTTCTATTTAATAAATAAGTTTTTTTTGTTTTAATTTCAAGAAAGAAAATAAATGAAGCCAAATATCTAAATGGTTATTGAAGTAATGTCATAAGACAGAGCCAAAATTGCTGACAGTTGTGAGGTCAGTAGCTAAAGTACAGAGGTGGTGCAGGATGTAGACATAAACAATAAAAACCTATTAGTCACATGACAGTTACTTCTCCTTGTTATGGCATGTGTTATGACATTTGTTATGCCATTTGTAATGACATTTGTAATGACCTTTGTAATGACATTTGTAATGACATTTGTTATGACATTTGTTATGACATTTGTTATGACATGTGTTTATGTACTCAAGAAGATGCAAGGAAGAATATCAAAATAACAAGTGACTTTTCCATCACCTTATATAAATAAATACAGGTCACTTTCGGTTTGTGTCGGAGTGCGTACCTGGATGAACTAGAATGAAATTGAAGGTTACCTATACCTTTAACAATCACCATATACCAGCTTTTCTCAACCTTTTATCCGGGAGGAACCCTTAACATAATGTTCAGGTCACAGGGAACCCCTGCATAAAATTACTATACCTACTACTCTCGGTATGTTAGTGTGATCATGTAATGAGCACAGAATGATTTGTCCTGTAGATCTGTTTCTTGTGGCCAACTTAATAGCCTACGCCTTTCGTGTGGTTTCCAGTCCCCACAAAAGGTATTAACTCTAATGCAAGTTTAATCACGATCTCTCACGGAACCCCTCTTACAAGTTTTTCACTCCTACGTGGGCACGAGTTTCAGCTATAATTACTCATCTTTTAGATAATCCACACGGGTTTACAGACATCTACATTGGGCAGTCGGTGTATATTTGTGCATGCTCAGACAGTGGAGGAAATTTGAAAGACTCATGAACAGTGTAGAGTGGTCATCAGTGTGGTGGTAACACTTAATATGTCACATCATCATTTCACTATTTACCTAGTTTCACTCTCATTTTAAATTAACTACATTTTTACATTTCATCTGTCAGTGACTTGTCTTTCACCATCATCCGTTTTACTAACCCTATATGTGTATATATTTTGCTAATAAACTGCATAACCGCGTTGATCATTACCTAGTTATTTAATGTGTCACTCGTGCTGCTGTCTGTGTTAAGTATTTACATATAGATAAAATCCCTCATTTAGGAGGTTGTAGACTTCTTCTTTATGGAGATCCAGAAATGAAGCTAAGGTCGTAGAGAAATGGAAAACGGTCCATGATTTATTAGAAAACACTATTTAGTGGAGAACATTCGCCTTCTCTTATTTTTGTCCTTATCTCAAATAGATCTTTTTTTTTCTTACTTAGTTACTTAGTCGTTCATCTTCTACTGTGAGGTGTATAGATTTGGAAGAGAGACCGCCATATTATTGTTACGTGCAGTCTTTGATATCTTACAATATTATACATTGGTATACTTGTTATGTTCGCAAATATTTTGTTTACAAAATAGATATTTTTTAGTGCTTAAGGGAAAGTCATTATTGAGTTACTTCCCTTGAAAGTTGTGCCGTCTCTTTCGATCGAACTCCGCGGATGAATCCAGTTTTACTGCGATTTATTCTTTGTTTGGGTAGTAATAGATTGTTCTTGCTTCAGAATATCTATGGCCTGAATTTATGTGTATTGTTTGTCTGTGTAGGACGAATCTGTCTTATATCTGTATATCTTTACATATCTAAGTCGAACTATATGTTCTGTTGTCTCTAGAGAGGTCAAAGGCTGTTCGGCGGATGTGTCGGGAGAGAGGTGTGTTTTGGCTTCGCCCTGATGATGGGCTGTGTTTTTCTATGTCGGCTTGATGCCGGGGAAAAAGTGATCTCAGTGGTTTGTGGGGAAAGTGATAGTCGTCTAGACCTATCGTGTATGCTTTACCCCAGTGTTCATTCTTATTGCCAAGGAATGGCAAAATCATATTTCTGAAAACCAAGGTAATAAAGATACTCTTTTAAACTCTCGTACGAAGCCACCGTTTTTCGGTAGGGATGATTTGTACGTCTGAGAGGATACATCTAACTAGATGAAAAAAACGATTCTGATTCCTAGCAGCACTATATCCTGTAGAATGCAGTCAATTGTTCATGATCAAATCTACAGAGCAATGAAATGTTTAATGAATGACTAACTTTAGGACAGATTCATTATCTGTATCCAAACGTGAGTGACAGCTCACGAGTGAAGCCATCTTGGAACCAAACATGTAGTGACTTTCAAGAAGAGAAAAGGGATGCCCGTATTATCGCTTGATTAGTCCAGAGATCACTGCTACACATGAGAACCCATTGCTAGCGGTTCAATATAATTATATGGAAAAATCTGTGCTGGACATTATGTTAAGGAATCTTCGCTAGACGAGATTAGGTCTAGAAGCCATCTTGGATATTGTTTATAATCTGACGTGCTTTGTCAGTAAACTCAGTTGATATATATATATATATATATATGGGCAATACTGAGTGCTTGGCTACTGACAGTCCATTATACTATTATTCTACATGAGTGCCCATGTAACATAACATTGCAAGACCATTTATCCGCTGTACCATGATGTATTATGCCAACCTGTGATTTGTCACTATCTGTGCTGTCGAGTGTGTACGTCCAATTAAACTTTAGTAAAGGTACACAGTCGTTGGTGTCGATGACTTCCAGCCATACATGAGTGTGAGAAAAGAACATTTGTCAACACCACGAACTCTTCCTATCATTCGCACATTATACACTCCATCTATGTCTACACACCACTGCGTAGGTCAAGTTGACATTCCATACTCGAACCACGAGCAACACAACAACACAGTATTTAACTCTGGTGATGTTCGAGCGAGCTTCAGATTTCTCAGCATGTCTCTTGCTCAGGGCAAGGGTCTTGTATTAAGAGTTTATCAACTGATGATGATGATGTCTGCTTCCATCCACTTATATTTATCATTTGGTGGACATCATTAATAAGAAAAAAAGATTCTTATCAACTGGTGGACCAGCTTTCTGGGTTTGACCTCGCAGAAGTTCAGAAGTCAACAGATTACCGATACCAGACCGTTTCCTGTGGCTGATACGACACACTTGCAGTATTGGTTTGCTCTTTGTCAACACTTCGTCACGTGACCTGTCAAGTGAATGCAGTATGTAGGTCAGCGTTGTTGACATTTTTACATTAGACATTACAGAGTTTCACAAAACAGTTGGATCAATTCTTGTCAATGTTAACAGGAAGACAGTATTATTGAACTAAGAAGTCCTATTTTCATCGATGGATCTTCTTGTTTTCTATATATGAACTTTAATATTTAAGGCCAGAATATATATTTCAATAAAGTGGCAGTTTATTTATTTTACAAGAATAACTTTGCCATTACTGTAAAACTGAGCCTATTTTGCAACACATTACACACATGATATATGTATTTATGATATGTTACATGTTACTTGTTTGTATAGTATGTTAGTTTATATGTCAGCGGGTTGTGTTTAAGGTTGGGCGGCGTCCTCACAACAGAATATCCCACGTCATAGAGGGTCCGTTGTGGGCGTTTTCTATAGGTGCAATTTTCTTGATTGAAAATTTGCTTGCGACAACTGTTGCTTTTGTGTTAGCTGTGAAGTCTGTAATTATTGTTATTTTTGTAATATTTCTTTGTTCTTTAGTTTTGTTTTGAATTGTTTGTAATTTGTTGGTCTACCCTTTTCTATCTTTCAGTTCTATTCACAATTTATATTCATATACTGTGACGTCATTTGTGTTGTTATTCTTTGCAGATTCAGTGATTATTTTCATTGATTTCCCTATTTGATTTATTTTGATTTCTGCAAACGTTTTCGTATTGTCAGTCCTATTTGTACTTTATGTATTCTGTTGGTTGACATATGTTTTATATAGGTATATTTCATAAGACACTATTACCTGTGCACTGCACTTGGGTTATGGTATAAACCAGTACTTGATTATTATTACTGTTATACAAGACCTTATTAAGGCTTGTGACCCACAGATATTGGGATAGTATACTGATTAATCAAGTCATTAAGAACTTGTGGTATTATTATTGTTTCAAGTGATTAGTATTATTGTTAGACACCATGTCTACATTAGAATACTTCATTATACAAGGGAAAGCCCTTGATAAGACTGGTCAACAATTAGAAGAATGGGCAGTTGCTCAATATGACAAAGCATTAGCTGCAGAAGAGAGAAAAGCTCTGGCTGAAGAGAAAAGATTAGAAAGAGAAGCTGAGGCTGCTGCTGAACAAAAGAAATTGCAGATGCAGGTGGAGCAAAGGAGATTCGAAGCTGAACAAAAGAAATTAGAAAGAGAAGCTGCTGCTGAACAAAAAAGATTAGACAGTGAAGCTGAACAAAAGAAATTAGAAAGAGAAGCTGCTGCTGAACAAAAAAGATTAGACAGGGAAGCTGAACAAAAAAGATTAGACAGAGAGGCTGAAGAAAAAAAAGCAATAAGAGAACATGAATTTGAGTTAGAGAAATTGAGATTGACAAGTATGATTAATGTTAATCAGGCATCTAGTGGTAATGGTAAACCTTCTACTTACAAGGTTAAGGTTCCACCGTTCAATCAGTCCAGTGACGATATTACATTCTGGCTGGATAGATTTGAACGTTCTTGTCGTACACATAATGTGGATAAATCACAATACGCTAATCAATTAGCAGAAAACTTGAAAGGTGAATCTTTGACTAGATTATGCCTTGTAGGAGAAGCAGATAAGGATAATTATGATGTCATTAGGGCGGCTTTGATAAAAAAATACCAGCTAAGTGAGGAAGGCTATCGCCTTTTGTTTAAGACGATGGTGCCTGAGACAGGGGTAGAATTCTCAGAATTCACTGCAAAGGCACGTCTCACAGTTGATCGTTGGATTGAGCTTTCCAAAACAGAAAAAAACGTATGAAGGACTTATGGATTTGTTGCTCAGAGATAAGATTATGTCATGTGTTAACAAACCATTCCTGGAATTTATACATGAGCGTAAACCCAAATCTCTAAAGGAAATGGAAGAATATTGTTCCCAATATGTCACTGCACACCCCGACGTGACTTTTGGCAACACTAAGATTAAGGAGGGTATGCCAGTTGCTTCAGCAACACCATACAATCCCAATTATTCACACAGATTTCAGGGACCTCAAAACAGATTTGATAAAAAAGGTAACCATAATAGTTATCAAAACCAAGGTAACCAATCATTTCAGGGTTCTTCTTCAAAGAACTGGAGACGAGCTGATAGCTCTCGACACAGGGGTGGTCATAATTATAGGAATTTCCGTAGAGGAAGTAATTATAGAAACTATCAGGGTTATCCGTCTTGGAGTCAACAAGATCATAATTACAGAGATACTCATTATAATGAATATGATAATGGTAACCAAGGGAACTATGACTCAAACCCAAATAGGGGTTACAATAGAGGTAACAATAACTACAGAGGTGATAATAACCGAGGTAGATCTCAAAACAAAAGACATAAACCACATTTTCAGGCAAACTCTGCACAACAAGAGTCCCATGAAGCCTATAAACAGAGTAAAGATAATAATGATGCTAGTAATATGGCATGTGCCGCTTTTGATTTTGGGAGAGCATCTCAGTGCCCCCAATGCAAAACGTTATTTGAGCCAACCACAGTGTCTACTTTAAGCTGTGGCCATCCTCTTCCTGCTCTTCCGGCATCAGTCGCGCATGATGGAAGAGGTTCTCTTGTCTTACATAAGGGTTTAGTGAATAACAATCCAGTCTCTGTGCTATTTGATTCTGGATGCACCACAATTGGTGTTAGGCAGTCACTCGTAGATCCTTCCCGTGCCACTGGACAAGTAGTCAAATGTGTAACATTTGGCGGCACATTAGAGAAATACTCTACT
Organism: Oreohelix idahoensis; assembly: GCA_024509875.1. Taxonomy (NCBI): domain Eukaryota; kingdom Metazoa; phylum Mollusca; class Gastropoda; order Stylommatophora; family Oreohelicidae; genus Oreohelix; species Oreohelix idahoensis. The sequence goes on from JAMPIV010016138.1 coordinate 41,610, forward strand.
GCTATCATTAGGATTGCTACTCCTTTCTTTACAGGAGATGTACACGCATGTCTTCTCCCGAATCCGATCGCTGACCTCATCATCGGTCGCATTCATGGAGTCAAAGAATGCACTCCGCAACAAATTTCCGCGTGGGAAAGGCAAAACATGCAGATTGCTAACGCTGTAGTCACTAGAGCTCAGGCTCTTAATATGCCTCAAACTTCATCTACTGAAGATAATGAAGTGCATAACCAAGATGATCCCTTGGTAATTTCTCGTGACTCGTTTATAAAACAGCAAGAAGATGATCCCACTCTGAAGAAATTCTTCATTCTTGCAACTAAAGGTGATCCGAATAAAGACACAAGTCGTAAATCGTGGATTACAAAGAAGAATGGGGTACTTGTACGTATGGTTCAAGACTCCATTACGTCAAGTCATTCTCAAATCCTGGTTCCCAAGAATTTGAGAGTTAAAATTTTGCAGCACGCTCACGACTCTCAGTGTGCTGGACACATGGGTTTTTCCCGTACTAAGGCAAGAGTCCTTGCGGCTTTCTTTTGGCCATTGGTAAACAAGGACATACGGATTTATTGTCGATCTTGTAAAGTATGTCAGGAAGTTAAATCCAAAGGTCCACGGCATGCTGCACCCATTCAGGCGGCGGACATTCCTATTCGGCCGTTTCAAAAAATGGCCATAGACATTATTGGTCCATTTAAGATCAAGTCTGCCAGAGGACATCAGTTTATCTTGACATGTGTTGATATGTGCACACGTTGGCCAGAGGCTATTCCTCTGAAGAGCATTACTACTGCTGATATTGCAGATGCTCTTTGGCTTATATTTTCTCGTTTGGGTTTCCCCGGAGAGATATTGTCAGACCATGGCACCCAACTAATATCAGATACCATGTCTCAAGTAATGTCTACTCTGCAGATAGATAGATCTTTAAGTAGTATCTACCATCCAATGTCTAATGGTATGGTCGAACGCCTTAATAGAACACTTAAAAACTTACTAGGGAAGATAACTGAGGATCATCCTCAAGACTGGGACAGAGTTTTACCTGCGGCCCTCTTCGCTTACAGAGAGGTACCCAATGAACATACAGGATTTTCTCCCTTTGAACTCGTCTTTGGCGCGCGTCCGCGCGGCCCTATGTCGTTGCTTCACGATCTCATAACATCTGACAATATTGACGATGACACAAAGTCATCCTACGAATATGTCATCGCGTTGAGACAAAAAATTATCGAAGCATGCAAATTAGCAACTTCTTCTTCTGAATTTGCGAAACAGAAGGCAAGGCAATTTGCCAATAAGAAGAGATGCTTACGACAACTTTGTCCTGGTGACAAAGCATTTGTATTACTACCTTGTAGGGAAAACAGATTACTTATTTCTTGGAAAGGTCCGTACGATATAATATCGAAAATTTCCGATGTCGACTATATTGTCGATATTGATGGGAAGCATAAAACCTTCCACATCAATATGCTTACTGAATTCCATGAACGTCCGGATTATTTGCAACCCATTTTCCAAGCAACGGACAATTCTCCAGTACAACATGGTCATTACTCATCACTGTCCGTGATACAGGATGAGGAAACAAGTTTTTCAGATGTAAATCTTCCTCTTCCAATGATCCCACTTCATTCTAGTGAATCATGGAAGAACGTTACTGTCTCTCCTGATTTGTCTCTAGGAGAACAGCGACAAGTTTCAACTATGTTGCAAACATTTCAGGATGTACTCACTGACATCCCTGGACAAACGAATGTCATTGAACATGACATTGTTCTAACTGACCATACTCCTATTAGGGTTAGACCTTATCCTATACCTATACATTTTCAAGCACAGGTCGAGAAAGAGTTGGATGAGATGATAGATTTGAAAATAATCGAACCATCCACCTCTGCATATTCTTCGCCGATGGTTATTGTGCGTAAAAAAGACAATAACATACGTCTTTGCGTTGACTATCGAAAATTGAATCAGGTAACGAAGTTCGATGCTGAACCTATGCCTTTACTGGAAGAACTACTTACTCGACTCTCCAAATCTCATTTTTTCACTAAACTTGATTTGTCTAAAGGATATTGGCAAGTTCCTTTATCTGAACGCGCCAAACCTCTCACGGCTTTTTCAACACCTAGAGGTTTGTTCCAATGGAATTTTATGCCTTTCGGTCTTATGAACGCACCAGCTACATTCGTACGCATGATGCGCCGAATCCTATCTTATCGGTCAGATGTCATTGCATATCTAGACGACATCTGTCTTTTCAGCGATACTTGGGAAGATCACTATTCAGGGTTAGATGAATTGCTGTCTACTTTGCGCGAGCACAACCTGACAGCGAAACCCTCTAAAGCCTATATTGGTTTTAGCGAAATTTCTTTCCTAGGCCACCGAGTTGGTCATGGTTTCCTAAAGACAGAGGACCATAATACTAGTAAGATACTTAACATCTCAATCCCTAAGACTAAAAAACAGGTGAGAAGTCTGTTAGGTCTTATTCAATTTTATGGCAGATTCATTCAGAATCTATCCTCTATCATGGCACCTCTTTCAACACTTCTAAAGAAAGGTTCGCCTAATGTGGTCCACTGGTCTCAGGAATGCCAATGCTCTCTGGATAAGATTAAAACATTGTTTTCAACACCACCTATTTTAGTGCTACCCACTAAAGATAAAACATTCGTTCTTCGTAGTGACGCTTCATCCACTGGGATTGGAGCGGCACTAATGCAAGAGTACTCTGGAACTCTGCATCCTGTAATGTATATTTCCAGAAAACTTAATGCGGCAGAAAGGAATTATTCGGTTTTAGACCGTGAGCTATTAGCTATGGTTTGGTCGATCCTCAAACTACAGAGATCCTTCTGGGCGCACATTTCATAGTAGAAACCGACCAAAAAGCTCTTACTGCTATACAGAGTAAGAATTTGAAGAGCTCGAGGTCTACTCGATATGCAATTGCTCTTCAACCTTTTCATTTCTCTGTGCGAGCTATTCGTGGATCAGATAATGTGATGGCAGACATTCTGTCAAGATGCCCACATGATTCCACATAACTATTAGGGCTTAGACTTCTTGATATGTCTAGTTCTATAGTAGTTCCTTTTCTATATCATGATAGATACAAATTTGTAATTTAATAATATAATGATTGTATCACTACATAGCGGTTCATTGATGTTTATTCACCGCTGTGCTTTGATGATTTTTTCTTCATAAATCATAAATGTAAGATATCTAATACGAAATGATGGTATGAATTTTTTAGGCATCGTGTAATTGCCAGAATTGTATTATACTTTGATGACACCTTCCTGGAAAAATATACTTATAGAGAAATAATTTCTCTCAGTTTATGAGACACATTCTCACCAGTCGCTCCATAAGTCGACTTAGCCTCATATTAGGCGTTATATGTATTCCTGATATTTTCATCTGCGCATTATTCATGCGTTGTGAGCCTATTGTACGTTGCTCCTAGATGTATTTCAAAAAGAAAAAAAATGTTCCATTTTTTTTTTTTCCCGGGAGGTGTGGTAAGACTGTTACGTGCAGTCTTTGATATCTTACAATATTATACATTGGTATACTTGTTATGTTCGCAAATATTTTGTAAACAAAATAGATATTTTTTAGTGCTTAAGGGAAAGTCATTATTGAGTTACTTCCCTTGAAAGTTGTGCCGTCTCTTTCGATCGAACTCCGCGGATGAATCCAGTTTTACTGCGATTTATTCTTTGTTTGGGTAGTAATAGATTGTTCTTGCTTCAGAATATCTATGGCCTGAATTTATGTGTATTGTTTGTCTGTGTAGGACGAATCTGTCTTATATCTGTATATCTTTACATATCTAAGTCGAACTATATGTTCTGTTGTCTCTAGAGAGGTCAAAGGCTGTTCGGCGGATGTGTCGCGAGAGGTGTGTTTTGGCTTCGCCCTGATGATGGGCTGTGTTTTTCTATGTCGGCTTGATGCCGGGGAAAAAGTGATCTCAGTGGTTTGTGGGGAAAGTGATAGTCGTCTAGACCTATCGTGTATGCTTTACCCCAGTGTTCATTCTTATTGCCAAGGAATGGCAAAATCATATTTCTGAAAACCAAGGTAATAAAGATACTCTTTTGAACTCTCGTACGAAGCCACCGTTTTTCGGTAGGGATGATTTGTACGTCTGAGAGGATACATCTAACTAGATGAAAAAAACGATTCTGATTCCTAGCAGCACTATATCCTGTAGAATGCAGTCAATTGTTCATGATCAAATCTACAGAGCAATGAAATGTTTAATGAATGACTAACTTTAGGACAGATTCATTATCTGTATCCAAACGTGAGTGACAGCTCACGAGTGAAGCCATCTTGGAACCAAACATGTAGTGACTTTCAAGAAGAGAAAAGGGATGCCCGTATTATCGCTTGATTAGTCCAGAGATCACTGCTACACATGAGAACCCATTGCTAGCGGTTCAATATAATTATATGGAAAAATCTGTGCTGGACATTATGTTAAGGAATCTTCGCTGGACGAGATTAGGTCTAGAAGCCATCTTGGATATTGTTTATAATCTGACGTGCTTTGTCAGTAAACTCAGTTGATATATATATATATATATATGGGCAATACTGAGTGCTTGGCTACTGACAGTCCATTATACTATTATTCTACATGAGTGCCCATGTAACATAACATTGCAAGACCATTTATCCACTGTACCATGATGTATTATGCCAACCTGTGATTTGTCACTATCTGTGCTGTCGAGTGTGTACGTCCAATTAAACTTTAGTAAAGGTACACAGTCGTTGGTGTCGATGACTTCCAGCCATACATGAGTGTGAGAAAAGAACATTTGTCAACACCACGAACTCTTCCTATCATTCGCACATTATACACTCCATCTATGTCTACACACCACTGCGTAGGTCAAGTTGACATTCCATACTCGAACCACGAGCAACACAACAACACAGTATTTAACTCTGGTGATGTTCGAGCGAGCTTCAGATTTCTCAGCATGTCTCTTGCTCAGGGCAAGGGTCTTGTATTAAGAGTTTATTAACTGATGATGATGATGTCTGCTTCCATCCACTTATATTTATCATTTGGTGGACATCATTAATAAGAAAAAAAGATTCTTATCAATTATCCTATCGGCTGTCTTCCTCCTGGCCTGGTTCCATTCTAGTCCTCTGTCTTTTGTTGTCCTTTTTCTTTCTTAACGAGCCAATTTCTGACGACCTTCTTGACAACATTCCATAGGCCATCCCCATCATACTGTAGCGGTGCGACCATTGATGCCCAGCCCAGTTTATCTTATACGACAGCAACTTCCTGACCGTATGTGTCTAATCCATCTCCACTACTTTCCTCAGTCTGCAATAGCAGTCGTTCATATCTGGTTCGCTTTTGTGTGTTTCCGTTTATTATAACAGCCTTTACTACTTACTGATTACGTCTACGGACATGTACCTTTAATAAACGATTGCCAAATAATTCCATGTTTTTTTCCATTTTCACTCATCGCCAACATTTTTGAATCGTGAAACACCTGACAATAATACCACCTATTATCATTATGATGCGTAAACATTTGTGATATAGTAAACAACTGACATCCAATGACTCGTCTCATGACGCCAGTGATGAACGCGTCTTCCACGGAAATCATTCGAAAGTGAGGGGCTGTGTCTACGATCTTTGATAAAACTTTGTAGGATATGACGTACCCGCATCCTGTGGAAATAATATATAAATTAATATACTATTTATTAAGAAAGTGCTTGCTTATATTCGAGGTCAGCAGAGAAAGAAAATAAGAGAGAGAGAGAGAGAGAGAGAGAGAGAGAGAGAGAGAGAGAGAGAGAGAGAGAGAGAGAGAGAGAGAGAGAGAGAGAGAGAGAGATTATTGACAAGATCAACCATTGATTGGTATATATAGATGGTGGATTAATGACTGTAACGAAATTCGGATGATATGATGACGTGATGTGTAAATCTGTCAACTGGGTGACACAAGTGTTATTAGAAGATGGTGTCGTGGGGTGAAAGGAAGGCAAAGGCTGAAGGGTGAACCACAATTTTAATAAAGTGCAGAAGACGTAGGGAAAACATTGTCACTGAGCTTGATTTTCGAGTGACTTACGACAGCCAAGAGAAATGGTTGCTAAGTGACCTCGATTGTGGTTTCACCTCAGCAAATTAAAAGACGTAAACACTCACTCTCTCTTGTATTCTCTCAGACAAAGAGAAACCAAAAAAAAAAAGCTGGACAATTCTGACTTATAGTATCTCTCTTTTTGCGACATTTATTCAAGGAAAACACCCAAGAAAATATCTATCGATGTATACAAGTCAGATAGGTAATGACAAACAATAGTATCTCTCTTTCTTTGTCACCACAATTATTTCATCAACAAATGAAATAACAATCTATAGTAAGCGTGGAGAATTAAATTGACATAGACTATATAAAAACAAAAACAATACACAACCAGAGTTTCAACACGGTAGAGGACAATTCCCTCACAAGTACGACACTACACAAGTTGTCTCTTAATGAAGTCCACTAGTGGCCTTCCAGGCTGGGTGTCAATTGCTGGGTCTCCTTAAAATGTGAAAGTAAATCCAATGCGTGCAATTTTCCGAACACTGCTAGAAAAGACTCTGTTACCTGCCCCTGTGGTTTCACAGAAGAAGGATTAAAGCTTCAGTAAGACTGCGCTCTCACGTCGATCAATGGCTGGATAGTGAGACCTTACCTGGCAAGGCCAAGGCAAAATAAGTAGAATATAAATCTACATAAAAACGTTCCCAATACACTGGGACATCGGGGTCAGGTGAGAATTGGGGCGCTATGATGTAATATTACCAGGCGGCTGATTGACTTCTGCATAGAGACTCGGAGCGGTTTACCAAGAATACCCGTTTAAAAAAAAAATTATTATTTTATGTTAATAAATCATCCCCCAACTCCCCATTCATTTATATCTTTACATATTACAACCATAAGCTCACAAAAGTCTTGGTTCGCTGGTAAGCGCGAATCAATGTTATATTCCCCGCGAGCTCGCATAGAGATAGCACAGAAAAAATGTATAGCTTCCTAAGCCAAATGGTGATTTTACAAGAAAAATGCTACAGGCGTATGTTCCTAAAGTATGATAAATACACATATTCAATCTGCTCCAAAATGCTCACTCAATGCGATAATAATAACAATAGAAATAGATACAAAAAAAAAAACATTTGGTGTTTTCCCCTTGAATACAGAACGGCAGCAAAAACTCCACCAATGTACACATAAAACCGGTGAGGTCGTAAATATTAATTAAGCTGATGGATTACTCCCATGTAAGAAAATTATTTCAAACTTTTGTTGCTTTCCCCTCCGAGAGATTATCAGCACCAGAAAATTAAGTTGCTTAGCAAAATTACATGACTTTTAAAATTATGATAATAACTAACGTAGATGTATTTAACAAAATTTAGTTAGAATTTATTTACACGTTTACCAAGTGCAAAGTCTAACATAAATATGTGTTGTTCACCTGAACAGAAAGAATGTCTGTTTAACTATAAGTGACAGGTATTCGATAATTTCGATCTATTCACTGGCAGCTAGTGACGATTACGTTTTAAGTTCTAGGTTATGTAGGGGACTTTTCTAAACTCGTGCACGTCTGCCCAGAAATCTCGTTTTCTCTTTCTTCTTGCACAAGTGGTCGGAAAAAGACGATTTGGACAATGACAAAGGCTCTGGGGACACGGAGACTATCACTGAAACGCCCAAGATACAAGACCTATGTCCCGTTTGACCGGGAAGTGAGCTAGACAATGTCGTCGGTGTCCCTTGCGTAAAGGGTTTCGTAGAAGAAATCATCAATAGACAAGAAAAGGCACAAGACACGTAGGTGTCCATTACAAAGTTAGTATGTGGGCAAGTTTCTCGTCCCTCGAAGAAGTTACGTCATGAACGTAGCCTACGGGGAACTTTCTCAGTGTCTGTCAAAATTGTTAGCTCCTTGGGAGGGTTATAAGAGAAGATTTCTAGTGCTTTTAGTATTGCCACAATCTATGCAGTAAAAATGGATGCGTATACTGTGTTACTATATCCTTTTGTCAATATCCTTATTGGAATATATATTCCTATCCATAATTTGCCATCATCTACCTTGGATCCATCTGTGTATATTGTAATGCTGTCCTTTGATATTTGTTGTATACATTTTTTGGCTGTGTATTTCATATTTTTGGTACTATTTGTTTCTTAAGTACTTCTAAAAGGTGATAGTCCATGTCTGGTTTCTTGAGCTCCCAACGAATAAATATTTTTTATTCCACCAATGAAAAAAGAAAGCGCATTCCACCAACAAATTTCTTCCAACTACCAATTAATAAAATACACCCCACCAATCAGTTTCTTCCAACCATCAAGTAAGAAAGGGCATCCAGCCAATCAACTTCTACCAACCACTAAGAAACAAGGAAAACAAACAAGTGTTGTTAATGGTAGACGAAATTACAAACTTGCTCCGATACCGATACCGATACCGATAACAATAATTTATTTGATGCAAAACCACGTTGTTATATGCATGGGCTGCAGACTAATCTCTAGATTCTTTATGTTTTTCTTAAAATTTGATTTATTTTATTTTTGGTTCAGTATGATAAAGGTATAGTGATAATTTATTCGTTCCGATGTTGTTTTCTTTACATCTTTCGAACACGATATAATATAATTCGTTATATAAAATCGAACAGTCATATGCATGCTTGGATGTATTAACTCCACCCATTTTCAATTGTACCAACTGTTGATGACTGTTTCGCGGTGTGAAGTAGCTTGGATATTTTGGACTTACGAGAACTTGGGGATAACCCACACGGCGTAACATACATCTATATTAAACAGTCTATGCATAGCTGTGTATAATTATACAGTGGGGAAAAGTTGAGAGAAGCACAGGCAGTGTACATTTGACATCAGTGTGAAAACATTTAATATATCACATTATTATTTCACTATTCATTTAGGTTCAGTCTCATGTTTAATTAACTGCAAAATTACATTTCATCTATGTGTGAATTGTCTTTCACCATCATCCTGTTTTACTTTACTAACCCTATATATGAATATATTTAACTAATAAAAGTTTAAAGCCTGGTTTGATAATGTACCACTCGTGTTGTCTGTGTTAAGTGTATACGTATAGGTACAATACTTCATTTTGAGGAGGTTGTGGGCTCTTTCTTTATCGAGATCCGAGGGCAGAAGCTAGGTCGTAGGGAAATAGAACATTTTAAATAATTTATTAGAAAACACTATCTAGTGATGAGTATTCATTTTCTCTTATTCTTGTCCTTATCTCGGATAGGTTTCTTTCTTTCTTACTAGTTAATTTCTGGAGACCTTCTTGACAACATTCCGTAGGTCATCCCCACAGATAACTTCTGTTGTAGCTGCACACAATACGAAAAGATACGACAGACGTTCTTATAAAACATTTGACATAACAAATGAAAGTCAGTTATATATCTAACTAACACCCCAAGACGGTCTGGTTTGGTTTTATCTCTTTTTTTTTTTTTTTTAGATGCACGCATAACTGATCATTTTCATTAGCCTTATTTAGAATGGTTGGACAGGAGATGTGATGCCACTTTCAAGTATCGGTAATTGTTCATATTAATCTATATTGAGAATAATACATATCCTTATTATAACCCATTAGAGGTTGAAAGAGAAATTTGTCATCATTAGATTTTTTTAAAATAAGTAAATTCTTAGGGTGCACTTTCTTTATTGATGGTTCGATAAAACTGTATCTGATAGAAGGCCCTTCTTCACTTGATCCTTGGAAGAAATAAATAGCTGTAGCGAAAGATCATACTTAATAGTTGCAAGAAATGTCAAATGTTAAGTGCGAAAATGTAAAATGTTCACGAAGAAAATTGTAACAACATACTTCAGAACGAAGTAAAGTGTTCCGTGGCAGATAGATGAGAAATAACGTTAATTTTTGCAGGAAAAAATTGTTCGAGAGAAAATTAAAACTGCCGCTGGACAGACATTTGAGCTGATAGTAGAGTGACATTTAACATTTAAACAGCTAACCTCTTGCAAAACAAAACGCACTGATCAAAACAAACACTCACATGACGTGAAACAAGATATCTGTGGAAAGCAAATAATAAAGCACACAAACAGGTCATGTGAACTATATAGACTTGTGCTATAGTTTGTACAGTACCAGTAAAGGATTAAGTCTATCTTTTGTTCTTGGCCTGTCAGATCACCACTGAGAGCAAGCCTTCAGCTAATACAGTCCAAATCTTCAACTCTTGCGCTATCATTTCAAAATCTTTTTATGACTTCTTTATTTCATTTATCCCATTATCTTCTCCATTTGTGTATGTTTGTGTATGTTTGTGTTTTTTTAGGTGTTCTCCCTGTATTTCTCTTAGCCTTGGGACTGTGGTGGATCTTCCTTATAAGGCCATGAACCTTTCTCCTCAATGTGTGTCCTATCCGCTGATCACCGCCAGCGGTCTCACTTCACATTTTGTTTCACTGATATTTGTCTGCTTCTTTCCAAGGAAGAAGAATCTTAGATAGCTATATGCAATATAAAAGTACAACATTTCATGACAAGAATGGACAAAATTGGAATGATGAAACTATAAAGTGAGAATATGAACGACATTCACTTAGTGTCGATAGGGTCGACACTGCAAGCACCATGCGACGCTCTGTGACTGACGGAAGGGTCAAGTACAGCACAACCGTCTGTCTCCCTGGTCATACATCGGGTGATGGGTACCTCTAAATCCCAGCATATACATGTCCCCAACTTTGATACACAGGATTTGAGGTGCCTGAAATCCTCCTATCCTGCTGGTACTTGTCCCCACTGGCGTAATAACAGTGACAATATTAATTGTAATAATAACAGCAGTATTATTTAAGAAAAAAAATAATGAAAGAAAATAGCAGAACCGCTGTAATAATTAATAAACACAATCAAACACACTATTACAATTTTTGAAAGTAAATAAATACAACTAACAACTGATAATGTAAGGAAAAACAATAAAATAATACAAACAACAAGACACGTGATAACAGTAATAACAATAAGAAAACAACACATTCTAACACAAATTGGCACCACCAACAGCGTTCAATTACAAGTAACAACAGGTATTTGAATCTAATCTATATTTTTGAACGTCTGTCGGGTTTTACCTAAATACAGGGGACGCAATTTGTTTTTGTTTTTTGTTTTTTACATTAATTGTATTGTTTCCCTTACCACTAGTTTTTGGTCAGGTCAATATATCAATTGATTTTCCATTTTAAAAAAAAGATTCAATAAGATCAAAGATCAGGGGTCGCAGTTTTTTTTTTGGTTCGTCTACTTTTAGTCTTTATTGTCGCACATAGCAAAACAGATCAGATAGCATTTTACTCAGAACCTGTGGAGTTGGTGGTGACCTACTAGCACGAAGGATGAAATACCGAAATCATCTTACAGAAGATCTTAAACATCAAGGCTCAGATAATATATCCCGAAATTGAAATTGGTTACAGTGATGAAATTTACAAGAGAGCTTTAATTGACATAGAAGATAAGGTTATTTCTATGGAAGAAGAGGAAATGCATACTCTTCGTCGCTCAAACTAACTGAACTGAAGGAAGCACAGTTAAGGAAACGATTGGAGTAAATGTTCTAGAGGTGAAAGGTATGGTGGAGACATGATTGGAGTAGATGTGTTGAAGGTGAAAGGTATGGTGGAGGACATGATTGGAATATGTGTGCTCAAAGTGAGAGGTATAAGGGAGGACATGACTGGGGTAGATGTCATGGTAGTGAGAGGTATAGTGAAGGACATGACTGGGGTAGATGTGCCGGAGGAAGACACGAGATAAATGATAGATGTTACTGTGGAGAAATGTAAAATGTCAGTTATTTGATACAAGAAACGTTAAATATTAATTGGAAGAAATGGTAGATGCTAGCAGAAGTAAATATTAAAATTCAAGGTTAAGACATGTTATCGGAGATACATGTTAGCGGACACAAATGTGATATGTCAGCGGGGAGATATATTAGATGTTAGCGGAGATAAATGTTAGCGTACACAAATGTGATATGTCAGCGTGGACATATATTAGATGTTAGCGGAGATAAATGTAGAGTGTCAGCGGGGAGATTTTTAGTTGTTAGTGGACAGAAATGTTAGATCATGTTGGAGAAAATGTAAGATTACATCGGAGAGAGATTAATTATATCAACAAAAATATGAGATGCTAACAACAACAACAAAGCTTTATCTGTGTAAACATTTAGCTTATTTAAAAGGTACTCATATACCAGATGTTGCCTTTGGGATTGAAGTGTTACAGACTTCTCTGTACTCGATCCAACGTTTTAAGGTTGGGTGAGGAGTTCCCTTCCTTGCTGCCTTTGCCTTTCCTGACTCAAGAGTAGAGTCGGGTTCTCCCTTACAGTTGGTTATACTGGAGCGTGACGCTACCAGGTTCACATCCGGAACACGATAACTTTGCAGCTAGAGGCAAGTTTTCTAAACACTTTGTCAGCCCGACCACTCGTTAGATTGTCTTAGATTGTCATAGATTGTCATAGATTGTCGTCATAGATTGTCAGTCATAGATTGTCATAGATTGTCGTCATAGATTGTCGTCATGGATTGTCATAGATTGTCGTCATAGATTGTCGTCATAGATTGTCATAGATTATCATAGATTGTCATAGATTGTCGTCATAGATTGTCGTCATAGATTGTCATAGATTGTCGTCATAGATTGTCAGTCATAGATTGTCATAGATTTTCATAGATTGTCATAGATTGTCATAGATTGTTGTCATAGATTGTCAGTCATAGATTGTCATAGATTGTCATAGTTTGTCGTCATAGATTGTCGTCATAGATAGTCAAAGATTGTCATAGATTGTCATAGATTGTCGTCATAGATTGTCAGTCATAGATTGTCATAGATTGTCGTCATAGATGGTCGTCATAGACTGTCATATATTGTCATAGATTGTCATAGATTGTCGTCATAGATTGTCATAGATTGTCGTCATAGATTGTCATAGATTGTCATAGATTGTCATAGATTGTCGTCATAGATTGTCGTCATAGATTGTCATAGATTGTCGTCATAGATTGTCAGTCATAGATTGTCATAGATTGTCGACATAGATTGTCGTCATAGATTGTCATAGATTGTTGGTCATAGATTGTCACAGATTGTCATTGATTGTCATAGATTGTCAGTCATAGATTGTCATAGATTGTCAGTCATAGATTGTCATAGATTGTCATAGATTGTCGTCATAGATTGTCATAGATTGTCAAAGACTGTCAGTCATAGATTGTCATAGATTGTCATAGATTGTCAGTCATAGATTGTCATATATTGCCATAGATTGTCAGTCATGGATTGTCATAGATTTTCATAGATTGTCATAGATTGTCATAGATTGTCAGTCATAGATTGTCATAGATTGTCAGTCATAGATTGTCAGTCATAGATTGTCATAGATTGTCATAGATTGTCAGTCATAGATTGCCATAGATTGTCATAGATTGTCATAGATTGTCAAAGATTGTCATAGATTAGATTGTCATAGATTGTCATAGATTGTTATAGATTGTCATAAATATTTGCCGTTACCAAACAGTAGAAGATTACCTGAGCCGTATTCAGGATTGTCATAAATTCATAAATATTTGCCGTTACCAAACAGTAGAAGATTACCTGAGCCGTATTCAGGATAAGACTTCATGGGATAGAGTGACTTGGGGACGCCCCACATTCCACCTCTCATGACAGCATTTACAGACACGTAGATCATTCCCAGAATGGAGAACTCAAGACGGTCCTCAAAATATAACAGAGTGTCCACAAGCAATGGCACATTTACAAAAGTGTCGTAATCAACTTTTAACACGAACTTAACACATGGGCAGTTGTCCTTGACCCACTTAAAGGCAGATAACAATTTAAGGGTTAAGTTTTGATAACTGTCAATCATATTGAGGTAGAGAATATCATTGTGAAGGACAGCCTCTAACTTGATGTCTTCAAACTGTCGTGTAGAAAAGTAAATACTGTCTTCAGCTGTACTGTTTTCACTGTAGTTGTGTGTCTGCAATTGATTTCCGACAACAAACACAACCTTGACATTTGCGTTTATGTTTCGATTCGGCCATGTTTGATTTTTAGCAACACTCCCCCAAGTGTCACGAACTGTATCTCTCTCATGTCTTCTGTCCAGAACGGATGGCTGAAGGGCGAGAAGATATGGGCAGTCTAAACCAGGAACCAACCGGTAATCGGTCACTAACGTCTCCACAATTTCTGTTGCAGCTGTAAAAAACGTTGGAGGTTTATCGCGTGTTAAATGGTATCGTTGTCTAATTTCTCGTATATTTACAACTTCGCGTACGTGCGGTCTAAGACACCCTACACACGACGTCCAGTTTACTTTTCCTGACTGACTGCTGCATGTTGACTTTCTCAAGGAAGTTCTCTCTCCTTGTTTGACCTGTGCTGACTCACTCAATATCTTGAATTCGTTGGGTGCTGATCTATGTCTACAAGCATTGAGGTCATCTGGCATTAAGGAATAGTTTGATGCAAAGTCCTTCAGGTAAATATTAGCGAAAATAACGACACTGCAATGGTTGATATAAACTAAGAGCATAAACATGAAGCTGAGACCACAGAGAAACAAATATGCTTTTTTTAATGAGCACCATTTTCTTCTGATTCTCATCATACTTGATAGTCTGTGGTAAACAATGATCATACTTGACAGTATGTGGTAAATAATGATCATACTTGACACAGTCTGTGGTAAACAGTGATCATACTTGACACGTCTGTCAAACTCTGAAAATAAACCAAGAAAAGACAAAGATTATATAAATAAACGTGGAAAATAATGATCATACTGTGCTACAAGAACCGTCCTTACAAGATGTGAACTTATGTATATATACCTTGATATCAACTAGGACATAATCATTTATCTAAACATCAACATAGACAACGCTGCAAAAACAGTTATATTGGATTACAAAAGACAAAAACAGTGATATAAAAATAGGATTACAAAAGACAAGAAGAAGAATATCAAAATAGGATTATAAAAGACAAGAAGAGCGTTCACTGACTTTAGTAAAATCCTGAAATGAAAATAAATCAAGCCAACATAACAATATCAATTGTCAACTCAGATGTACGTCTTGCTGAATGTTGACAAATCTAGAAAATAATAATGGGACAGTCACTTAAGTTAACGACATTTATTAATGGGTGGTTGCTTGCAGGTCAATCTTTGTTCTAGAATCCACGAAGTAAAAGAAGTAGAGGAACACATGGAGAAGAGAACTGGTGACAGAAATAAAAATGTTGTGGTAGACATGGACAAACCTAAACTTGATGGAATGTGATAGAGGACGGCGTGTGTTAGTTGAAGGTCTATGCTCCTTTACTAAATTGGTATGACAAGATTGCCAATGTGACACTGATGGAAAGATCCAGAGAAATGCCAGTGGAACAAGTCGTGATATGACATACGTCGAGGAAACCAACTCATTGCGCTACAAGTCAGTGCTTGGTCTGGAATCCACAAATTAAAAGAAAATGAGGAAGATTAGCATAGAAAAGAGAGATGGAGACATATTGAAATAGGATAAAGAAGCCGCGGATTGAGAGGATGAAAAATGACAACAGGGCTTGACATACGCTCGTTAAAGGCCTGTTTTTCAGGGGGAGGTGAAAGGTATAAAATGAATGAATGTACATAAAGAGGTTTTTTTAAAAACAGTTACTGTGGTCGTCAATCATAAAAAACAGTAATAATTTCCAATGATTTATTACCCTGTTTCTTTCTCAGGTACACACGATACCTTTATTTGCGGCCAGGTGCATCTTGTTTTGTTCATTTTTTGGTCTGTTCAACTAAAGAGCATATGCCTTTAGATAGCTCAAAACAGGAGTTCCTGTCTTGAGCATTCTGGACACTTTTGCTTCATAATTTCTTTATCGTAATTATGTCTGCCTCAAGTCCTTCGTAATTTCTTTATCGTACGTATGTCTGCCTCACGTTCTTTGTAATATCTTTATCGTACTTGTGTCTGCCTCAACTTTCTTCGTAATTTATTTATCCTAATTATGTCTGCCTTAACCTTCTTCATAATTTTCTTTATCCTAATTATGTCTGCCTCAAGTTCTTTGTAGTGTCTAAATCCTACTTATGTTTGCCTCACGTTCTTTGTAATGTCTAAATCCTACTTACGTCTGCCTCAAGTTCTTCATCATTTCTTTATCCTTCTCATGTCCACCTCATGTTCTGCTCTCTATCCAACTTTGTGTCTTCCATTTCTTGTCACATATGGGTTCTAGTGCATAATCCGTCTTGTGGTGCTAACAAGCTGTGTTTGTTAATCGTTGGTTTCCTTTCTTTTTAAATTGAGAATAAAATAAAGTTACAGTGTGGGATATGATTATGTAGATTTAACGCACACATATATATATTTATATATAGACCTTACCTCTAGACTGGAGAAAGTAACAAGAATGTATGGGATGGAAATTAATATAGAAAAAAACAAGATATTGGTGAATAGCCATAAGAAACATGTTCCGACCAACATTACGTTAAATGGGCAAACGTTAGAAGAAGTGAACACCTTTAAATACCTGGGGTCCACTATATGTATTGATGGAAGATCAAGTAAAGAAATCAAGACAAGATTTGGGATGGCCTCAGCTGCCATGACAAGGCTGAATGTGATCTGGAAAAGTAACATCAGTTTTCCTGTGAAGATCACATTATACAAATCACTTGTATTATCTATTCTCTTGTATGGGTGTGAGGGCTGGACACTCACTGCAGATACGGAGCAAAGGATTCAGGCTTTCGAGTATAAATGTTATAGAAGAATGTTGCGCATTTGCTATAGAGCACAAAACAAATGTCTATGTTAGAGAGAAAATAAACACGTCTGCAGGCCACCAAGAACCACTTTTGTCAGTAGTGAAACGTCGAAAGCTTGCCTGGTTTGGGCATGTAACTCGTCATGACTCCCTTTCGAAAACGATCCTCCAGGGAACAGTCGAAGGTAAACGGAGAAGAGGAAGGCAAAGAAAATCCTGGGCTGATAACATCAAAGAATGGGCAGGGCACGGTTTTTCCACACTTGTACGCATTGCTGAGGATAGAGAGCAGTGGAGGACCATGTCTGCTGATGCTTCCACCATGGCACCCCTACGACCCATGACAGGTTACGGGTTGAGATGAGATGATATATATAAATAAGTGTCCGACTGGCATTGTTGTTACAGCGCTCGCCTATCGCTGCAAAGTGCTGGGTTCAAAACACGGTAGCGTCACGCTCCATTCTACATATCTGTAAATGAGTACCTGACTCAGCTGTTGAGTTACAAAAGGAAAAGGCAGCGAGAAAAGGCACAGGTCACCCACACCTCTCAGTGTTGGACCTACCTCTCAGTGTTGGACCTACCTCTCAGTGTTGGACCTACCTCTCAATGTTGGACCTACCTCTCAGTGTTGGACCTACCTCTCAATGTTGGACCTACCTCTCAATGTTGGACCTACCTCTCAATGTTGGACCTACCTCTCAATGTTGGACCTACCTCTCAATGTTGGACGTACGAGGGACGGTCAAAAAGTAATGCCTCGTAACTTTTAATTTCATTCAATAGGCAAAAAAAAAACAGATAAAATTCACATTGAAATGTAGCCCCAAGTCTGAACTTCAAAAATTTATTTCTCAATGTAGTCTCCGTTATTTGTTACAGTTTTTGTCCATCTTCTCACAAGGGCATGTATCCCCGCACGGTAAAAATTAGTGTCCTTTTTCCTAAACCACTGGAGTAAGGCGCGTTTAAGGGTCTCGGTGTCCTCAAAGTGATGTCCGCGAAGATCTTCTTTCAGTGGTCCAAACAGATGGAAGTCAGAAGGTGCAAGATCGGGACTGTAAGGAGGATGTGGTAATAATGTCCAGCCAAATTCTGCAATCACATCAATGGTGCGTTTAGCGGTGTGTGGCGTGGCATTATCGTGCAACAGTAGTGCAGTTCTCTGATCTTTTAATGGGTAAAGTGGCCGAAGACGACCTCTAAGCTTCTTCAAGGTTTCAATGTAACGGTCTGCATTCACCGTGTTTCCCTGTTCCAAGAAGTCGAGAAGAATCACACCCTTCTCATCCCAAAACATGGAGGCCATAACTTTCCCTACAGATGGTGAACTTTTGAACTTCTTTCTTGTCGGCGATGTTGTGTGATGCCATTCCATTGACTGCCTCTTAGATTCTGGTTTAAAAAAATGAACCCAAGTCTCATCACCTGTCACAATATTCGATAAAAACTCTTCTCCTTCAGTTTCGTAACGGTGCAGGAGGTTGATGACTATGGTTTTCCTTGTTTCTTTATGCCTGTCTGTCAACATTCTATGACATAATGTTGTTTTAACCGAACGTCTTTGGCAGCCATTTTTAAACTGTTACAGTGGTGCCACCTGTTACTGAAACAGGTTGGTAATGCTATACAATGCAGAAAAACATTGTGTTTGAGGAATCCTGCTAAATTTACAAATTGCACACCGATGCAGTATTCACATACATAAAAAATAGGAGGCATTACTTTTTGACCTTCCCTCGTACCTCTCAGTGTTGGACCTACCTCTCAATGTTGGACCTAGTATGGTGAATTCTCACTCCATTACGGCAGTATGAGCTATGGAAGTACCTTTACCTTATCTTATAGAACAATACTCGAACTTATTCTCAAATATTCTGAAGTTGGAGCAGCTCTTTAGGTTCTTTAACGTCTAGAGTCCATTTAAAGAACGTTCCTACATCTTGTTTGCTTAGAAGATGGCATTTCCAGTGCTCAGCTATTTTCTCCTTAACCCATTCTTTCTCTTCAACAATCTTCTATTCGTACATACAGTTTTACATGGTAGGACACAATCATACGTGCTAACATTCTTTCTCTTCCACAATCTTCTATTCGTACATACAGTTTTACATGGTAGGACACAATCATACGTGCTAACATTCTTTCTCTTCAACAATCTTCTATTCGTACATACAGTTTTACTTGGTAGAACATACGTGCTAACATTCTTTCTCTTCAACAATCTTCTATTCGTACATACAGTTTTACATGGTAGGACACAATCATACGTGCTAACATTCTTTCTCTTCCACAATCTTCTATTCGTACATACAGTTTTACTTGGTAGAACATACGTGCTAACATTCTTTCTCTTCCACAATCTTCTATTCGTACATACAGTTTTACTTGGTAGGACACAATCATACGTGCTAACATTCTTTCTCTTCCACAATCTTCTATTCGTACATACAGTTTTACTTGGTAGAACATACGTGCTAACATTCTTTCTCTTCAACAATCTTCTATTCGTACATACAGTTTTACTTGGTAGAACATACGTGCTAACATTCTTTCTCTTCCACAATCTTCTATTCGTACATACAGTTTTACTTGGTAGAACATACGTACTAACATTCTTTCTCTTCAACAATCTTCTATTCGTACATACAGTTTTACTTGGTAGGACACAATCATACGTGCTAACATTCTTTCTCTTCCACAATCTTCTATTCGTACATACAGTTTTACATGGTAGGACACAATCATACGTGCTAACATTCTTTCTCTTCCACAATCTTCTATTCGTACATACAGTTTTACATGGTAGGACACAATCATACGTGCTAACATTCTTTCTCTTCCACAATCTTCTATTCGTACATACAGTTTTACATGGTAGGACACAAACATACGTGCTAACATTCTTTCTCTTCCACAATCTTCTATTCGTACATACAGTTTTACATGGTAGGACACAATCATACGTGCTAACATTCTTTCTCTTCCACAATCTTCTATTCGTACATACAGTTTTACATGGTAGGACACAATCATACGTGCTAACATTCTTTCTCTTCCACAATCTTCTATTCGTACATACAGTTTTACATGGTAGGACACAATCATACGTGCTAACATTCTTTCTCTTCCACAATCTTCTATTCGTACATACAGTTTTACATGGTAGGACATACGTGCTAACATTCTTTCTCTTCCACAATCTTCTATTCGTACATACAGTTTTACATGGTAGAACATACGTGCTAACATTCTTTCTCTTCCACAATCTTCTATTCGTACATACAGTTTTACATGGTAGAACATACGTGCTAACATTCTTTCTCTTCCAAAATCTTCTATTCGTACATACAGTTTTACATGGTAGAACATACGTGCTAACATTCTTTCTCTTCCACAATCTTCTATTCGTACATACAGTTTTACATGGTAGAACATACGTGCTAACATTCTTTCTCTTCCACAATCTTCTATTCGTACATACAGTTTTACATGGTAGAACATACGTGCTAACATTCTTTCTCTTCCACAATCTTCTATTCGTACATACAGTTTTACATGGTCATACTAGATCATACGTGCTAACATTCTTTCTCTTCCACAATCTTCTATTCGTACATACAGTTTTACATGGTAGAACATACGTGCTAACATTCTTTCTCTTCCACAATCTTCTATTCGTACATACAGTTTTACATGGTAGAACATACGTGCTAACATTCTTTCTCTTCCACAATCTTCTATTCGTACATACAGTTTTACATGGTAGGACACAATCATACGTGCTAACATTCTTTCTCTTCCACAATCTTCTATTCGTACATACAGTTTTACATGGTAGGACACAATCATACGTGCTAACATTCTTTCTCTTCCACAATCTTCTATTCGTACATACAGTTTTACATGGTAGAACATACGTGCTAACATTCTTTCTCTTCCACAATCTTCTATTCGTACATACAGTTTTACATGGTAGAACACGGTCATACGTGCTAACATTCTTTCTCTTCCACAATCTTCTATTCGTACATACAGTTTTACATGGTAGGACACAATCATACGTGCTAACATTCTTTCTCTTCCACAATCTTCTATTCGTACATACAGTTTTACATGGTAGGACACAAACATACGTGCTAACATTCTTTCTCTTCCACAATCTTCTATTCGTACATACAGTTTTACATGGTAGGACACAGTCATACGTGCTAACATTCTTTCTCTTCCACAATCTTCTATTCGTACATACAGTTTTACATGGTAGGACATACGTGCTAACATTCTTTCTCTTCCACAATCTTCTATTCGTACATACAGTTTTACATGGTAGGACACAAACATACGTGCTAACATTCTTTCTCTTCCACAATCTTCTATTCGTACATACAGTTTTACATGGTAGAACATACGTGCTAACATTCTTTCTCTTCCACAATCTTCTATTCGTACATACAGTTTTACATGGTAGGACACAATCATACGTGCTAACATTCTTTCTCTTCCACAATCTTCTATTCGTACATACAGTTTTACATGGTAGGACACAAACATACGTGCTAACATTCTTTCTCTTCCACAATCTTCTATTCGTACATACAGTTTTACATGGTAGGACACAATCATACGTGCTAACATTCTTTCTCTTCCACAATCTTCTATTCGTACATACAGTTTTACATGGTAGGACACAATCATACGTGCTAACATTCTTTCTCTTCCACAATCTTCTATTCGTACATACAGTTTTACATGGTAGGACACAATCATACGTGCTAACATTCTTTCTCTTCCACAATCTTCTATTCGTACATACAGTTTACATGGTAGGACACAATCATACGTGCTAACATTCTTTCTCTTCCACAATCTTCTATTCGTACATACAGTTTTACATGGTAGAACATACGTGCTAACATTCTTTCTCTTCCACAATCTTCTATTCGTACATACAGTTTTACATGGTAGGACACAATCATACGTGCTAACATTCTTTCTCTTCCACAATCTTCTATTCGTACATACAGTTTTACATGGTAGGACACAATCATACGTGCTAACATTCTTTCTCTTCCACAATCTTCTATTCGTACATACAGTTTTACATGGTAGGACACAATCATACGTGCTAACATTCTTTCTCTTCCACAATCTTCTATTCGTACATACAGTTTTACATGGTAGGACACAATCATACGTGCTAACATTCTTTCTCTTCCACAATCTTCTATTCGTACATACAGTTTTACATGGTAGGACACAATCATACGTGCTAACATTCTTTCTCTTCCACAATCTTCTATTCGTACATACAGTTTTACATGGTAGGACACAATCATACGTGCTAACATTCTTTCTCTTCCACAATCTTCTATTCGTACATACAGTTTTACATGGTAGGACACAAACATACGTGCTAACATTCTTTCTCTTCCACAATCTTCTATTCGTACATACAGTTTTACATGGTAGGACATACGTGCTAACATTCTTTCTCTTCCACAATCTTCTATTCGTACATACAGTTTTACATGGTAGAACACGGTCATACGTGCTAACATTCTTTCTCTTCCACAATCTTCTATTCGTACATACAGTTTTACATGGTAGAACATACGTGCTAACATTCTTTCTCTTCCACAATCTTCTATTCGTACATACAGTTTTACATGGTAGGACACAAACATACGTGCTAACATTCTTTCTCTTCCACAATCTTCTATTCGTACATACAGTTTTACATGGTAGGACACAATCATACGTGCTAACATTCTTTCTCTTCCACAATCTTCTATTCGTACATACAGTTTTACATGGTAGGACACAATCATACGTGCTAACATTCTTTCTCTTCCACAATCTTCTATTCGTACATACAGTTTTACATGGTAGAACATACGTGCTAACATTCTTTCTCTTCCACAATCTTCTATTCGTACATACAGTTTTACATGGTAGGACACAATCATACGTGCTAACATTCTTTCTCTTCCACAATCTTCTATTCGTACATACAGTTTTACATGGTAGGACACAATCATACGTGCTAACATTCTTTCTCTTCCACAATCTTCTATTCGTACATACAGTTTTACATGGTAGAACATACGTGCTAACATTCTTTCTCTTCCACAATCTTCTATTCGTACATACAGTTTTACATGGTAGAACATACGTGCTAACATTCTTTCTCTTCCACAATCTTCTATTCGTACATACAGTTTTACATGGTAGAACATACGTGCTAACATTCTTTCTCTTCCACAATCTTCTATTCGTACATACAGTTTTACATGGTAGAACATACGTGCTAACATTCTTTCTCTTCCACAATCTTCTATTCGTACATACAGTTTTACATGGTAGGACACAATCATACGTGCTAACATTCTTTCTCTTCCACAATCTTCTATTCGTACATACAGTTTTACATGGTAGGACACAATCATACGTGCTAACATTCTTTCTCTTCCACAATCTTCTATTCGTACATACAGTTTTACATGGTAGAACATACGTGCTAACATTCTTTCTCTTCCACAATCTTCTATTCGTACATACAGTTTTACATGGTAGAACATACGTGCTAACATTCTTTCTCTTCCACAATCTTCTATTCGTACATACAGTTTTACATGGTAGGACACAATCATACGTGCTAACATTCTTTCTCTTCCACAATCTTCTATTCGTACATACAGTTTTACATGGTAGGACACAATCATACGTGCTAACATTCTTTCTCTTCCACAATCTTCTATTCGTACATACAGTTTTACATGGTAGACACAACATACGTGCTAACATTCTTTTTCTTCAACAATCTTCTATTCGTACATACAGTTTTACATGGTAAAATTCTTTCTCTTCCACAATCTTATATTCGTACATACAGTTTTACGTGCTAACATTCTTTCTCTTCCACAATCTTCTATTCGTACATACAGTTTTACATGGTAGAACATACGTGCTAACATTCTTTCTCTTCCACAATCTTCTATTCGTACATACAGTTTTACATGGTAGAACATACGTGCTAACATTCTTTCTCTTCCACAATCTTCTATTCGTACATACAGTTTTACATGGTAGAACATACGTGCTAACATTCTTTCTCTTCCACAATCTTCTATTCGTACATACAGTTTTACATGGTAGAACATACGTGCTAACATTCTTTCTCTTCCACAATCTTCTATTCGTACATACAGTTTTACATGGTAGAACATACGTGCTAACATTCTTTCTCTTCCACAATCTTCTATTCGTACATACAGTTTTACATGGTAGAACATACGTGCTAACATTCTTTCTCTTCCACAATCTTCTATTCGTACATACAGTTTTACATGGTAGAACAT
This sequence comes from Oreohelix idahoensis, assembly GCA_024509875.1. NCBI lineage: Eukaryota > Metazoa > Mollusca > Gastropoda > Stylommatophora > Oreohelicidae > Oreohelix > Oreohelix idahoensis. The sequence continues at coordinate 65,963 of JAMPIV010016138.1, forward strand.
ACGTGCTAACATTCTTTCTCTTCCACAATCTTCTATTCGTACATACAGTTTTACATGGTAGAACATACGTGCTAACATTCTTTCTCTTCCACAATCTTCTATTCGTACATACAGTTTTACATGGTAGAACATACGTGCTAACATTCTTTCTCTTCCACAATCTTCTATTCGTACATACAGTTTTACATGGTAGGACACAATCATACGTGCTAACATTCTTTCTCTTCCACAATCTTCTATTCGTACATACAGTTTTACATGGTAGAACATACGTGCTAACATTCTTTCTCTTCCACAATCTTCTATTCGTACATACAGTTTTACATGGTAGAACATACGTGCTAACATTCTTTCTCTTCCACAATCTTCTATTCGTACATACAGTTTTACATGGTAGGACACAATCATACGTGCTAACATTCTTTCTCTTCCACAATCTTCTATTCGTACATACAGTTTTACATGGTAGAACATACGTGCTAACATTCTTTCTCTTCCACAATCTTCTATTCGTACATACAGTTTTACATGGTAGAACATACGTGCTAACATTCTTTCTCTTCCACAATCTTCTATTCGTACATACAGTTTTACATGGTGGTAGAACATACGTGCTAACATTCTTTCTCTTCCACAATCTTCTATTCGTACATACAGTTTTACATGGTAGAACATACGTGCTAACATTCTTTCTCTTCCACAATCTTCTATTCGTACATACAGTTTTACATGGTAGAACATACGTGCTAACATTCTTTCTCTTCCACAATCTTCTATTCGTACATACAGTTTTACATGGTAGAACATACGTGCTAACATTCTTTCTCTTCTACAATCTTCTATTCGTACATACAGTTTTACATGGTAGAACATACGTGCTAACATTCTTTCTCTTCCACAATCTTCTATTCGTACATACAGTTTTACATGGTAGAACATACGTGCTAACATTCTTTCTCTTCCACAATCTTCTATTCGTACATACAGTTTTACATGGTAGGACATACGTGCTAACATTCTTTCTCTTCCACAATCTTCTATTCGTACATACAGTTTTACATGGTAGGACATACGTGCTAACATTCTTTCTCTTCCACAATCTTCTATTCGTACATACAGTTTTACATGGTAGGACATACGTGCTAACATTCTTTCTCTTCCACAATCTTCTATTCGTACATACAGTTTTACATGGTAGGACATACGTGCTAACATTCTTTCTCTTCCACAATCTTCTATTCGTACATACAGTTTTACATGGTAGAACATACGTGCTAACATTCTTTCTCTTCCACAATCTTCTATTCGTACATACAGTTTTACATGGTAGGACATACGTGCTAACATTCTTTCTCTTCCACAATCTTCTATTCGTACATACAGTTTTACATGGTAGGACATACGTGCTAACATTCTTTCTCTTCCACAATCTTCTATTCGTACATACAGTTTTACATGGTAGGACACAATCATACGTGCTAACATTCTTTCTCTTCCACAATCTTCTATTCGTACATACAGTTTTACATGGTAGAACATACGTGCTAACATTCTTTCTCTTCCACAATCTTCTATTCGTACATACAGTTTTACATGGTAGGACATACGTGCTAACATTCTTTCTCTTCCACAATCTTCTATTCGTACATACAGTTTTACATGGTAGAACATACGTGCTAACATTCTTTCTCTTCCACAATCTTCTATTCGTACATACAGTTTTACATGGTAGGACATACGTGCTAACATTCTTTCTCTTCCACAATCTTCTATTCGTACATACAGTTTTACATGGTAGAACATACGTGCTAACATTCTTTCTCTTCCACAATCTTCTATTCGTACATACAGTTTTACATGGTAGGACATACGTGCTAACATTCTTTCTCTTCCACAATCTTCTATTCGTACATACAGTTTTACATGGTAGAACATACGTGCTAACATTCTTTCTCTTCCACAATCTTCTATTCGTACATACAGTTTTACATGGTAGAACATACGTGCTAACATTCTTTCTCTTCCACAATCTTCTATTCGTACATACAGTTTTACATGGTAGAACATACGTGCTAACATTCTTTCTCTTCCACAATCTTCTATTCGTACATACAGTTTTACATGGTAGAACATACGTGCTAACATTCTTTCTCTTCCACAATCTTCTATTCGTACATACAGTTTTACATGGTAGGACACAATTTACGTGCTAACATTCTTTCTCTTCCACAATCTTCTATTCGTACATACAGTTTTACATGGTAGAACATACGTGCTAACATTCTTTCTCTTCCACAATCTTCTATTCGTACATACAGTTTTACATGGTAGAACATACGTGCTAACATTCTTTCTCTTCCACAATCTTCTATTCGTACATACAGTTTTACATGGTAGGACACAATCATACGTGCTAACATTCTTTCTCTTCCACAATCTTCTATTCGTACATACAGTTTTACATGGTAGGACACAATCATACGTGCTAACATTCTTTCTCTTCCACAATCTTCTATTCGTACATACAGTTTTACATGGTAGAACATACGTGCTAACATTCTTTCTCTTCCACAATCTTCTATTCGTACATACAGTTTTACATGGTAGAACACGGTCATACGTGCTAACATTCTTTCTCTTCCACAATCTTCTATTCGTACATACAGTTTTACATGGTAGGACATACGTGCTAACATTCTTTCTCTTCCACAATCTTCTATTCGTACATACAGTTTTACATGGTAGGACACAATCATACGTGCTAACATTCTTTCTCTTCCACAATCGTCTATTCGTACATACAGTTTTACATGGTAGGACATACGTGCTAACATTCTTTCTCTTCCACAATCTTCTATTCGTACATACAGTTTTACATGGTAGAACATACGTGCTAACATTCTTTCTCTTCCACAATCTTCTATTCGTACATACAGTTTTACATGGTAGAACATACGTGCTAACATTCTTTCTCTTCCACAATCTTCTATTCGTACATACAGTTTTACATGGTAGGACACAATCATACGTGCTAACATTCTTTCTCTTCCACAATCTTCTATTCGTACATACAGTTTTACATGGTAGGACACAATCATACGTGCTAACATTCTTTCTCTTCCACAATCTTCTATTCGTACATACAGTTTTACATGGTATCTTTACATGGTAGGACATACGTGCTAATATTCTTTCTCTTCCACAATCTTCTATTCGTACATACAGTTTTACATGGTAGGACATACGTGCTAACATTCTTTCTCTTCCACAATCTTCTATTCGTACATACAGTTTTACATGGTAGGACACAAACATACGTGCTAACATTCTTTCTCTTCCACAATCTTCTATTCGTACATACAGTTTTACATGGTAGGACACAGTCATATGTGCTAACATTCTTTCTCTTCCACAATCTTCTATTCGTACATACAGTTTTACATGGTAGAACATACGTGCTAACATTCTTTCTCTTCCACAATCTTCTATTCGTACATACAGTTTTACATGGTAGGACACAATCATACGTGCTAACATTCTTTCTCTTCCACAATCTTCTATTCGTACATACAGTTTTACATGGTAGAACATACGTGCTAACATTCTTTCTCTTCCACAATCTTCTATTCGTACATACAGTTTTACATGGTAGGACACAATCATACGTGCTAACTTTCTTTCTCTTCCACAATCTTCTATTCGTACATACAGTTTTACATGGTAGAGAACATACGTGCTAACATTCTTTCTCTTCCACAATCTTCTATTCGTACATACAGTTTTACATGGTAGAACATACGTGCTAACATTCTTTCTCTTCCACAATCTTCTATTCGTACATACAGTTTTACATGGTAGAACATACGTGCTAACATTCTTTCTCTTCCACAATCTTCTATTCGTACATACAGTTTTACATGGTAGGACACAATCATACGTGCTAACATTCTTTCTCTTCCACAATCTTCTATTCGTACATACAGTTTTACATGGTAGGACACAATCATACGTGCTAACATTCTTTCTCTTCCACAATCTTCTATTCGTACATACAGTTTTACATGGTAGAACATACGTGCTAACATTCTTTCTCTTCCACAATCTTCTATTCGTACATACAGTTTTACATGGTAGAACATACGTGCTAACATTCTTTCTCTTCCACAATCTTCTATTCGTACATACAGTTTTACATGGTAGAACATACGTGCTAACATTCTTTCTCTTCCACAATCTTCTATTCGTACATACAGTTTTACATGGTAGAACATACGTGCTAACATTCTTTCTCTTCCACAATCTTCTATTCGTACATACAGTTTTACATGGTAGGACACACTCATACGTGCTAACATTCTTTCTCTTCCACAATCTTCTATTCGTACATACAGTTTTACATGGTAGCACATACGTGCTAACATTCTTTCTCTTCCACAATCTTCTATACGTACATACATATTTACATGGTAGAACATACGTGCTAACATTCTTTCTCTTCCACAATCTTCTATTCGTACATACAGTTTTACATGGTAGAACATACGTGCTAACATTCTTTCTCTTCCACAATCTTCTATTCGTACATACAGTTTTACATGGTAGAACATACGTGCTAACATTCTTTCTCTTCCACAATCTTCTATTCGTACATACAGTTTTACATGGTAGAACATACGTGCTAACATTCTTTCTCTTCCACAATCTTCTATTCGTACATACAGTTTTACATGGTAGAACATACGTGCTAACATTCTTTCTCTTCCACAATCTTCTATTCGTACATACAGTTTTACATGGTAGGACATACGTGCTAACATTCTTTCTCTTCCACAATCTTCTATTCGTACATACAGTTTTACATGGTAGGACATACGTGCTAACATTCTTTCTCTTCCACAATCTTCTATTCGTACATACAGTTTTACATGGTAGAACATACGTGCTAACATTCTTTCTCTTCCACAATCTTCTATTCGTACATACAGTTTTACATGGTAGAACATACGTGCTAACATTCTTTCTCTTCCACAATCTTCTATTCGTACATACAGTTTTACATGGTAGGACACAATCATACGTGCTAACATTCTTTCTCTTCCACAATCTTCTATTCGTACATACAGTTTTACATGGTAGAACATACGTGCTAACATTCTTTCTCTTCCACAATCTTCTATTCGTACATACAGTTTTACATGGTAGAACATACGTGCTAACATTCTTTCTCTTCCACAATCTTCTATTCGTACATACAGTTTTACATGGTAGGACACAATCATACGTGCTAACATTCTTTCTCTTCCACAATCTTCTTTTCTTACATACAGTTTTACATGGTAGGACGCAATCATACGTGCTAACATTCTTTCTCTTCCACAATCTTCTATTCGTACATACAGTTTTACATGGTAGAACATACGTGCTAACATTCTTTCTCTTCCACAATCTTCTATTCGTACATACAGTTTTACATGGTAGAACATACGTGCTAACATTCTTTCTCTTCCACAATCTTCTATTCGTACATACAGTTTTACATGGTAGAACATACGTGCTAACATTCTTTCTCTTCCACAATCTTCTATTCGTACATACAGTTTTACATGGTAGGACACAATCATACGTGCTAACATTCTTTCTCTTCCACAATCTTCTATTCGTACATACAGTTTTACATGGTAGGACACAATCATACGTGCTAACATTCTTTCTCTTCCACAATCTTCTATTCGTACATACAGTTTTACATGGTAGAACATACGTGCTAACATTCTTTCTCTTCCACAATCTTCTATTCGTACATACAGTTTTACATGGTAGAACATACGTGCTAACATTCTTTCTCTTCCACAATCTTCTATTCGTACATACAGTTTTACATGGTAGAACATACGTGCTAACATTCTTTCTCTTCCACAATCTTCTATTCGTACATACAGTTTTACATGGTAGGACACAATCATACGTGCTAACATTCTTTCTCTTCCACAATCTTCTATTCGTACATACAGTTTTACATGGTAGAACATACGTGCTAACATTCTTTCTCTTCCACAATCTTCTATTCGTACATACAGTTTTACATGGTAGAACATACGTGCTAACATTCTTTCTCTTCCACAATCTTCTATTCGTACATACAGTTTTTACATGGTAGGACACACACCTACGTGCTACCCTTCTCCCTCTTCCACAAGCTTCTATTCGTACATACAGTTTTACATGGTAGGACACAACATACGTGCTAACATTCTTTCTCTTCCACAATCTTCTATTCGTACATACAGTTTTACATGGTAGAACATACGTGCTAACATTCTTTCTCTTCCACAATCTTCTATTCGTACATACAGTTTTACATGGTAGGACACAATTTACGTGCTAACATTCTTTCTCTTCCACAATCTTCTATTCGTACATACAGTTTTACATGGTAGAACATACGTGCTAACATTCTTTCTCTTCCACAATCTTCTATTCGTACATACAGTTTTACATGGTAGGACCCAATCATACGTGCTAACATTCTTTCTCTTCCACAATCTTCTATTCGTACATACAGTTTTACATGGTAGAACATACGTGCTAACATTCTTTCTCTTCCACAATCTTCTATTCGTACATACAGTTTTACATGGTAGAACATACGTGCTAACATTCTTTCTCTTCCACAATCTTCTATTCGTACATACAGTTTTACATGGTAGAACATACGTGCTAACATTCTTTCTCTTCCACAATCTTCTATTCGTACATACAGTTTTACATGGTAGGACACAATCATACGTGCTAACATTCTTTCTCTTCCACAATCTTCTATTCGTACATACAGTTTTACATGGTAGAACATACGTGCTAACATTCTTTCTCTTCCACAATCTTCTATTCGTACATACAGTTTTACATGGTAGAACATACGTGCTAACATTCTTTCTCTTCCACAATCTTCTATTCGTACATACAGTTTTACATGGTAGAACATACGTGCTAACATTCTTTCTCTTCCACAATCTTCTATTCGTACATACAGTTTTACATGGTAGAACACGGTCATACGTGCTAACATTCTTTCTCTTCCACAATCTTCTATTCGTACATACAGTTTTACATGGTAGAACATACGTGCTAACATTCTTTCTCTTCCACAATCTTCTATTCGTACATACAGTTTTACATGGTAGGACACAATCATACGTGCTAACATTCTTTCTCTTCCACAATCTTCTATTCGTACATACAGTTTTACATGGTAGAACATACGTGCTAACATTCTTTCTCTTCCACAATCTTCTATTCGTACATACAGTTTTACATGGTAGGACACAATCATACGTGCTAACATTCTTTCTCTTCCACAATCTTCTATTCGTACATACAGTTTTACATGGTAGAACACGGTCATACGTGCTAACATTCTTTCTCTTCCACAATCTTCTATTCGTACATACAGTTTTACATGGTAGAACATACGTGCTAACATTCTTTCTCTTCCACAATCTTCTATTCGTACATACAGTTTTACATGGTAGGACACAATCATACGTGCTAACATTCTTTCTCTTCCACAATCTTCTATTCGTACATACAGTTTTACATGGTAGAACATACGTGCTAACATTCTTTCTCTTCCACAATCTTCTATTCGTACATACAGTTTTACATGGTAGAACATACGTGCTAACATTCTTTCTCTTCCACAATCTTCTATTCGTACATACAGTTTTACATGGTAGGACACAATCATACGTGCTAACATTCTTTCTCTTCCACAATCTTCTATTCGTACATACAGTTTTACATGGTAGAACATACGTGCTAACATTCTTTCTCTTCCACAATCTTCTATTCGTACATACAGTTTTACATGGTAGGACACAATCATACGTGCTAACATTCTTTCTCTTCCACAATCTTCTATTCGTACATACAGTTTTACATGGTACCGCAAAATCATACGTGCTAACATTCTTTCTCTTCCACAATCTTCTATTCGTACATACAGTTTTACATGGTAGAACATACGTGCTAACATTCTTTCTCTTCCACAATCTTCTATTCGTACATACAGTTTTACATGGTAGAACATACGTGCTAACATTCTTTCTCTTCCACAATCTTCTATTCGTACATACAGTTTTACATGGTAGAACATACGTGCTAACATTCTTTCTCTTCCACAATCTTCTATTCGTACATACAGTTTTACATGGTAGAACATACGTGCTAACATTCTTTCTCTTCCACAATCTTCTATTCGTACATACAGTTTTACATGGTAGGACACAATCATACGTGCTAACATTCTTTCTCTTCCACAATCTTCTATTCGTACATACAGTTTTACATGGTAGAACATACGTGCTAACATTCTTTCTCTTCCACAATCTTCTATTCGTACATACAGTTTTACATGGTAGGACACAATCATACGTGCTAACATTCTTTCTCTTCCACAATCTTCTATTCGTACATACAGTTTTACATGGTAGAACATACGTGCTAACATTCTTTCTCTTCCACAATCTTCTATTCGTACATACAGTTTTACATGGTAGGACACAATCATACGTGCTAACATTCTTTCTCTTCCACAATCTTCTATTCGTACATACAGTTTTACATGGTAGGACACAATCATACGTGCTAACATTCTTTCTCTTCCACAATCTTCTATTCGTACATACAGTTTTACATGGTAGAACATACGTGCTAACATTCTTTCTCTTCCACAATCTTCTATTCGTACATACAGTTTTACATGGTAGGACACAATCATACGTGCTAACATTCTTTCTCTTCCACAATCTTCTATTCGTACATACAGTTTTACATGGTAGAACATACGTGCTAACATTCTTTCTCTTCCACAATCTTCTATTCGTACATACAGTTTTACATGGTAGGACACAATCATACGTGCTAACATTCTTTCTCTCCACAATCTTCTATTCGTACATACAGTTTTACATGGTAGGACACAATCATACGTGCTAACATTCTTTCTCTTCCACAATCTTCTATTCGTACATACAGTTTTACATGGTAGAACATACGTGCTAACATTCTTTCTCTTCCACAATCTTCTATTCGTACATACAGTTTTACATGGTAGGACATACGTGCTAACATTCTTTCTCTTCCCTTCGTCATGGACGGACGTGTTTTTTATCTGCTCTCACATTTCGCAGCATTAACGCAGGAAGTTTAAGTCACATTCCGTGGATTTTTATATCAGTATATTGGTTATTAGACGGTGAAATTTTTAAACATGATATTGTGTTAATGTAATGTGTAACATTTTATAGAATACCGTTGAAATGTGTATCAGTTTTTTCTCTATGTTATTGGAGGATATTTTTAACAATGACTACATGACTCATCCGAATGTGACCTTCGCCAAATCAAGAGGTCAGTTGTTGGTCAAGCGTTGCTGTCAAGCATCATAAAATTTTCCCGGTATACAATGTTCCTCACCGATAACAAAACGCCCGGTGGAATGTAACAATGTCATGCTTGGAAGAAGGTGTTAGTTCGCAGCTAATAGTGGGCCCCAGGGACGCTCGTTTAAGACCAACGACCATAAAGAACTATGCTTTGAACAAAGAGAGGGCTATTCACCTAAAACTTAAAGGTTGTAGAACAGGGTCCGGTATAACCTTGAAGCTATCAAGTCATGGAAAATGTGTAACTATAACATTCCAGAACACCTTTCAGTACGAGGCATTTCGTTTCATTGTCATTAAATTCTACGAAACAGGACTTGTAGAGTCAAGAACAGACATAAATGGTGCACTAGTAGAAGACGTTATAACAACACCACTTCTCAAAATTCACCTTTATCACACTAAGAACAAAATTATGACCCAGGGGACTGCCGCAGCTATCGAATCATGGCTAGAAACAGAATTTGAAGAATTAAAAGAATCTGCAAAAATTGTAACTGATGTTGAGTTAGAAAACACTAAAATGGACTCCGCTGTTTCTATGCCCCACTTGGCAGTAGACTCAATGATTCCAGGCATAAGTGACTTTACTACCGACAACGACATTCTCAACATCAGCTGCAACCCAATGTCTCACAGTGAATCAGAAATTCTACCTTCTGCAGTATTGGATACAATAACAGACACCCCTACAATTTCTAAACCTATGTTGGCCATCGAATACCCCATGGACCATGAAAATATACGAAAAGCTGAAACTGTATCTCTTGAGCAACAAAAAGAAGACACCACGAAGTTACCTGTGTCGTGCTGCCAGGAGCTAATGCAAAATATGGAGGACACGCTACGAAGTTTAATTGGTGATCTCATGTCTAGTATACAGACATCGCTCAAGGCCGAAAACGAACTTCTTAAAAGGGAGATAGTATCTTTGAGGGAAGACAATTCTAGCATGAAGGACATCATCGAAAAACTGCAGAGAGACTTCTCACTCTATAAGATAAGACAACCAGATCATCCTCAAACAATAGTAGAAGATTGCGAAGAATCCATACATAAAAATACGCCAAATCAGCAAAAAGGTCACCACCAAACTGTACACAAAAAACACGAAGAGACACTCACAAACACAACATATCCCATTGGAGTCAAAATTACCAACAGATTTCAAGTTCTTGAGGATTGTTCAACAGAAAATGAGCAGGTATCAGCATCCCTACCAGACAACGTTCCAGTGCCCGAAAACCAAATTCACAAATCTCAGAGCCATCACAACAGTCCACAAAAAGAACACCACAAAAGGCAGCAGCATCAATCTAATAGAAAACAAAGTGAAGAAATACGTAGTGACGTTACACATATTGTAATTGGTGACTCCCTCTTGAAGGGTATTTATTGTGAAAGAATGTCCACTACAAGAGAAGACATCGTTTCAGTTATGACAGTGCCGGGGGCTGGTATTAAAAGACTACTGGACATAATTAATAAGTTCGATATTAATCACAAGATAACAAAAACAACACTACACGTAGGAATTAATGATATCATGAATGAGCAGAGCCTAAACCCCTCAGGATTGGTGGCTACAATAAAACAAAAATTTCCCAAAGCCTCCATCTTTATTTCATCAATCATACCACCATGCTATGGGTTTCAGCGTCGCACAGCGGACACTTACAACACAAAACTACAGAACTATTGTAAACAAAACGGCCTTGGCTTCATCAACAATACTCCATTCTTTACATCTAACTCAGGAGCACCTAAGAAACGACTCTACAGAGATCAAATTCACACATCCACACTGGGAAGCAGTATCCTGGCCAAAAACATAAAATATCCAGAAAGGACACAACAAGACAGCTCAACCCATATAGAGAATGCAACGAAATCTACTGAGACATCAACATATAATTACAACGCATCACAAACCCCACCTACTCCTCAAAGAAGCACACCTATTGCAAGCAGGCAGCCTTCCAGCTATCACAACGCCACTTTCAATCAGGAAGCCGAATCTTATGATACCATGTTTCCCCCATTAGTCACAAAGCAGCCCCACTCAGGTACCTCTACCAACAGTATTCCAATGTCCCAAGCGCAGAATACTCCTACCAACACTACAACAAGGACGGAAGAAATCAGAGATCACCATGCTTCCTCCCCTAGTTCTTATTATCGTCCTCAGTGGAACCCTGAACTTGTCTATCTGATGCAATTCAGCCCTGCGTCACTTAGACAAGCATTAATGATGTCTGCCCAAAGTCATCCCTATTATATGCCCGGCAGAGACGTCAGTTATTGACGAACAAACACTTTGCTTCACTAAATCTCTGTTACTACAGCCTTCACTCCATTTGAACATTTGTTGATTTTTTAATACAACGGTAATAATCAGAACTTTTAATAGTTTATCGGTTAATATCCTCTAAAAAAAAATTTCTTTGATTACTTATTTCGTTACAATTTAAATTTCTTATTATCACGCGTAGCTTCAATTTGTTAGAATTTTCGGTGTTAAGGTGTGAAGTGTTGTATACTTAACTTGTCTGACTTGTGACTATTATTAATTTCTTCCATCTCTCGTTTAACTTCACTTTGTTGTGTTGAGCAGTTCTGGTGTGATATGTTGTATGCCTGATTGTTTTGTGACAATTTTCATATACTCAGTTGAAATTGTTTTTTATTAGTTGTATTAATTATTTTAATATTGTATTTTCTGCAATTTCTCATTTCTTGAATTCCACTTCCTTGGTGAAGTATTAATTCGTAAAAATATTTTGCGCTTTTTGTGTGCATAGCCTAACTGTTTTTTAACTTGTATTTTTTTATTATATTTTTTTTTATTTTTTTAAAATATATCTTTCTTTTTACTATACAAGCATGGCCGGTAATTATGTACCGTGGCTTCACAAGGATGGTCTACGACTTATATTTTACCATCTTCCTA
>JAMPIV010016139.1:0-189024 GCA_024509875.1 Oreohelix idahoensis
TGTTTGGACCCAGAGTCCTTATTTCAGTTCACTTTCGTGTAACATACATTTACTTCAGTTTTTTTTTTGAAAGACCTGTCCCAAAAGAGATTGCAGGGCAGGCATATTAAAAATTGTAAAAAAGAAAAATCATTCTAAATTTGAAACTTTAACCACAGAGTTATTAAGCTTTTTATTAAAGAGTTATACTGTGTTGGTTTGGTGTACAATCATTACATTGCATCCCCTAGACACTAGTCACATCAAACACCATACATTAGAACATCACAACACCGTGTGAGATTGAGAGGTAGCGTTAGGTTCGTTCTTGAGACTCATCATCAACCACTAGACTCAAGGTCTTACATAGCTGGACCTCACACGGTTACACCTCTATATCTATCCTTTGTATCATTTACCATCATAACCTCTCCAGCAAATCACATTGCTACACGAATGAGTTAGCGCAAGTTGTTTAAAACCTACTACAGTGTGGACTCCATGCTCCACCGTTAGGAGCTATACGAAGACAGAAGGAGGAGGAAGCGGAGGATGGTTTGGTGGATGAAATCCGAAAAAGAAGAAAATATGGAACGGAAAAGAGAAAAATGACGGCATCGCCATGTCATCATCATCATTACACTTTATTCTCCTTATGAAGCGTGGAGCCAACAACAACAACTGATCTCCCCTTGTAGGAAGCTCCCACAACATTATTGATGTGCTCTTGCAGTGATAGTTTTATGTAACAGTTCGTTTTAGATGATGAGGTTGTGCAAGCCCCGATACACTACACCTCATTAATCGCTTTTTACGGCATGCATGAGGAAGCAGAAATTCTATTCTTTCTTTGCCTCACTAGAGACCCCCGGGGGAACTACACGGGGCATAGCCATTAAGTATAAGGGAAAAAATAGAGAGGTGGGCAGACGATCGTATCACAATTTACCATCAAGGCGGGAGACAAATGTTCGAGGTCATTACAACCTACTTTCAATTACATAACGGCGCTTAATCTGAATGAGAAAAAGAGGATAACAGATAAGCCTAAGAAAAAAATTTAAGAGATAAGAAAACTTTTATAGAAACGATCTTGAAGACGCAAGACTCACAAGCATGATTAAAAAAGAATCATAGATAAAATATACATAGGAAGATTACTAATGAGAATTACAAAATGTAAACGGAAGTAAGATTACACAAAAAGAGATATTTAATTGAGGGCATCATCACCACCTCGAGCGTCCGATCGACAGAGTCGTTAGAGCTCTGGTCTCTCGCGGCAAAGGTGCCCGGACCAAATCACGTTATCAACGCGCTATAGTCTACCCAGCTTTAAATGGGTACTTGATTTTGCTCTTCAGTTAGGGAAGGAAAAGGTAGCAAGGAAGTGAACTGGTCACCTCACCTCTTGATGCTGGAACTAGTATAGTGAAGTCTCTAACACTTCACTGGCCACTATTAAGTCATGTGTTGAACAGGTCACATCTCACGTGCAGGTGTACTTTTCATAAGACATAACATTTTGTATTATAAAATAACATTCAACTGTCTTTATTTTGATGTTTGTTTCATGCAAAATAATTCGATAACAGTGAAGAAATAATAGTTTAAAAATTAGAAGTGACTTATTATTCACCCTGTTGAGAACAAAATCTCCAATGTACACTCCACCCTCCTAACCTCTCTTATTTCTCCAGCGCGTATCGATCAGATGGATATATTGGATGTAGCCAACCATCGAAGGCAAACATAGTCGCAGGTCAGAAATCACTGTTAATAATTTGTGACACGGTGACAGTTGATCGTGAAAACCTGGTTTAATAACGTACAGTTTTTTAATGACTGTTTAGCTAAGTAAAGGTGAAGTATGGAGTGGTTCAATTTGAGCACACCGCTCTGGATAGACAGAAGAAAAAGTAACATTGTGTTCTAAAATGTGATTCAAAAGCCAGGTTCTATTTTCAGATTGTTATTTCTTCACATCTATCAACTAATTTATATGAAACAAACGTCTAGATAAAGAGAACTGAGTGCTTATATAATTATATAAAATAATACGTGACATTAACAGTACAAGTAGACGTAAGATCCAGCCTGCTGAATACAGGACTTCATAGCGGGCACCAATTTTTGTTGGCTGTTGTAACGTCCGTTCACTGGCTGTTTTAGATTTTATTATATTTTGATTTTGTTCCGGAAAAAAAAAACAAGTCAAATAGGAGTTATGACTCCTTATTTTAACATTTGTTATATGTACATCATTAGATTCAAGTGAGGATATGGCAGTGTACAAATAAGACGTGACTTTTCAATCAACCTGTACAATAATGAGATATTATGTTGCTGAGTTGAGAAAGGACGAGGTTAACACCCTGTTGTATGGTTTTAGTCAGCAGTTACACAAAGTTGATCATGTCATACAAAGATACTTGTTTGGTTTTAGTCAGCAGTTACACAATGTTAATCATGTCATACAAAGATACTTGTTTGGTTTTAGTCAGCAGTTACACAATGTTGATCGTGTCATACAAAGATACTTGTTTGGTTTTAGTCAGCAGTTACACAATGTTGATCATGTCATACAAAGATACTTGTTTGGTTTTAGTCAGCAGTTACACAATGTTGATCATGTCATACAAAGATACTTGTTTGGTTTTAGTTAGCAGTTACACAAAGTTGAATCATGTCATACAAAGATACTTGTTTGGTTTTAGTTAGCAGTTACACAATGTTTGATCATGTCACATAAAGATACTTGTTTGGTTTTAGTCAGCAGTTGCACAATGTTGATCATGTCATACAAAGATACTTGTTTGGTTTTAGTCAGCAGTTACACAATGTTGATCATGTCATACAAAGATACTTGTTTGGTTTTAGTCAGCAGTTACACAATGTTGATCATGTCATACAAAGATACTTGTTTGGTTTTAGTCAGCAGTTACACAATGTTGATCATGTTATACAAAGATACTTGTTTGGTTTTAGTCAGCAGTTACACAATGTTGATCATGTCATATAAAGATACTTGTTTGGTTTTAGTCAGCAGTTACACAATGTTGATCATGTCATATAAAGATACTTGTTTGGTTTTAGTCAGCAGTTACACAATGTTGATCATGTTATACAAAGATACTTGTTTGGTTTTAGTCAGCAGTTACACAATGTTGATCATGTCATATAAAGATACTTGTTTGGTTTTAGTCAGCAGTTACACAATGTTGATCATGTTATACAAAGATACTTGTTTGGTTTTAGTCAGCAGTTACACAATGTTGATCATGTCATATAAAGATACTTGTTTGGTTTTAGTCAGCAGTTACACAATGTTGATCATGTCATATAAAGATACTTGTTTGGTTTTAGTCAGCAGTTACACAATGTTGATCATGTCATACAAAGATACTTGTTTGGTTTTAGTTAGCAGTTACACAATGTTGATCATGTCAAACAAAGATACTTGTTTGGTTTTAGTCAGCAGTTGCACAATGTTGATCATGTCATACAAAGATACTTGTTTGGTTTTAGTCAGCAGTTACACAATGTTGATCATGTCATACAAAGATACTTGTTTGGTTTTAGTCAGCAGTTACACAATGTTGATCATGTCATACAAAGATACTTGTTTGGTTTTAGTCAGCAGTTACACAATGTTGATCATGTTATACAAAGATACTTGTTTGGTTTTAGTCAGCAGTTACACAATGTTGATCATGTCATATAAAGATACTTGTTTGGTTTTAGTCAGCAGTTACACAATGTTGATCATGTCATTATAAAGATACTTGTTTGGTTTTAGTCAGCAGTTACACAATGTTGATCATGTCATACAAAGATACTTGTTTGGTTTTAGTCAGCAGTTACACAATGTTGATCATGTCATATAAAGATACTTGTTTGGTTTTAGTCAGCAGTTACACAATGTTGATCATGTCATATAAAGATACTTGTTTGGTTTTAGTCAGCAGTTACACAATGTTGATCATGTTATACAAAGATACTTGTTTGGGTTTTAGTCAGCAGTTTACACAATGTTGATCATGTCATTTAAAGATACTTGTTTGGTTTTAGTCAGCAGTTACACAATGTTGATCATGTCATATAAAGATACTTGTTTGGTTTTAGTCAGCAGTTACACAATGTTGATCATGTCATATAAAGATACTTGTTTGGTTTTAGTCAGCAGTTACACAATGTTGATCATGTCATATAAAGATACTTGTTTGGTTTTAGTCAGCAGTTACACAATGTTGATCATGTCATATAAAGATACTTTGTTGGTTTTAGTCAGCAGTTACACAATGTTGATCATGTCATATAAAGATACTTGTTTGGTTTTAGTCAGCAGTTACACAATGTTGATCATGTCATATAAAGATACTTGTTTGGTTTTAGTCAGCAGTTACACAATGTTGATCATGTCATATAAAGATACTTGTTTGGTTTTAGTCAGCAGTTACTCAAAGTTGATCATGTCATATAAAGATACTTGTTTGGTTTTAGTCAGCAGTTACACAATGTTGATCATGTCATATAAAGATACTTGTTTGGTTTTAGTCAGCAGTTACACAATGTTGATCATGTCATATAAAGATACTTGTTTGGTTTTAGTCAGCAGTTACACAATGTTGATCATGTCATATAAAGATACTTGTTTGGTTTTAGTCAGCAGTTACACAATGTTGATCATGTCATATAAAGATACTTGTTTGGTTTTAGTCAGCAGTTACACAATGTTGATCATGTCATATAAAGATACTTGTTTGGTTTTAGTCAGCAGTTACACAATGTTGATCATGTCATATAAAGATACTTGTTTGGTTTTAGTCAGCAGTTACACAATGTTGATCATGTCATATAAAGATACTTGTTTGGTTTTAGTCAGCAGTTACACAATGTTGATCATGTTATACAAAGATACTTGTTTGGTTTTAGTCAGCAGTTACACAATGTTGATCATGTCATATAAAGATACTTGTTTGGTTTTAGTCAGCAGTTACACAATGTTGATCATGTCATATAAAGATACTTGTTTGGTTTTAGTCAGCAGTTACACAATGTTGTAATCATGTCATATAAAGATACTTGTTTGGTTTTTTTAGTCAGCAGTTACACAATGTTGATCATGTTCATATAAAGATACTTGTTTGGTTTTAGTCAGCAGTTACACAATGTTGATCATGTCATATAAAGATACTTGTTTGGTTTTAGTCAGCAGTTACACAATGTTGATCATGTCATATAAAGATACTTGTTTGGTTTTAGTCAGCAGTTACACAATGTTGATCATGTCATATAAAGATACTTGTTTGGTTTTAGTCAGCAGTTACACAATGTTGATCATGTCATATAAAGATACTTGTTTGTTTGGTTTTAGTCAGCAGTTACACAATGTTGATCATGTTATACAAAGATACTTGTTTGGTTTTAGTCAGCAGTTACACAATGTTGATCATGTCATTTAAAGATACTTGTTTGGTTTTAGTCAGCAGTTACACAATGTTGATCATGTCATATAAAGATACTTGTTTGGTTTTAGTCAGCAGTTACACAATGTTGATCATGTCATATAAAGATACTTGTTTGGTTTTAGTCAGCAGTTACACAATGTTGATCATGTCATATAAAGATACTTGTTTGGTTTTAGTCAGCAGTTACACAATGTTGATCATGTCATATAAAGATACTTGTTTGGTTTTAGTCAGCAGTTACACAATGTTGATCATGTCATATAAAGATACTTGTTTGGTTTTAGTCAGCAGTTACACAATGTTGATCATGTCATACAAAGATACTTGTTTGGTTTTAGTCAGCAGTTACACAATGTTGATCATGTCATATAAAGATACTTGTTTGGTTTTAGTCAGCAGTTACACAATGTTGATCATGTCATACAAAGATACTTGTTTGGTTTTAGTCAGCAGTTACACAATGTTGATCATGTCATATAAAGATACTTGTTGGTTTTAGTCAGCAGTTACACAATGTTGATCATGTCATATAAAGATACTTGTTTGGTTTTAGTCAGCAGTTACACAATGTTGATCATGTCATATAAAGATACTTGTTTGGTTTTAGTCAGCAGTTACACAATGTTGATCATGTCATATAAAGATACTTGTTTGGTTTTAGTCAGCAGTTACACAATGTTGATCATGTCATATAAAGATACTTGTTTGGTTTTTAGTCAGCAGTTACACAATGTTGATCATGTTATACAAAGATACTTGTTTGGTTTTAGTCAGCAGTTACACAATGTTGATCATGTCATATAAAGATACTTGTTTGGTTTTAGTCAGCAGTTACACAATGTTGATCATGTCATATAAAGATACTTGTTTGGTTTTAGTCAGCAGTTACACAATGTTGATCATGTCATATAAAGATACTTGTTTGGTTTTAGTCAGCAGTTACACAATGTTGATCATGTCATATTGTCATATAAAGATACTTGTTTGGTTTTAGTCAGCAGTTACACAATGTTGATCATGTCATATAAAGATACTTGTTTGGTTTTAGTCAGCAGTTACACAATGTTGATCATGTCATATAAAGATACTTGTTTGGTTTTAGTCAGCAGTTACACAATGTTGATCATGTCATATAAAGATACTTGTTTGGTTTTAGTCAGCAGTTACACTACACAATGTTGATCATGTCATTTAAAGATACTTGTTTGGTTTTAGTCAGCAGTTACACAATGTTGATCATGTCATATAAAGATACTTGTTTGGTTTTAGTCAGCAGTTACACAATGTTGATCATGTCATATAAAGATACTTGTTTGGTTTTAGTCAGCAGTTACACAATGTTGATCATGTCATATAAAGATTACTTGTTTGGTTTTAGTCAGCAGTTACACAATGTTGATCATGTTATACAAAGATACTTGTTTGGTTTTAGTCAGCAGTTACACAATGTTGATCATGTCATATAAAGATACTTGTTTGGTTTTAGTCAGCAGTTACACAATGTTGATCATGTCATATAAAGATACTTGTTTGGTTTTAGTCAGCAGTTACACAATGTTGATCATGTCATATAAAGATACTTGTTTGGTTTTAGTCAGCAGTTACACAATGTTGATCATGTCATATAAAGATACTTGTTTGGTTCTAGTCAGCAGTTACACAATGTTGATCATGTCATATAAAGATACTTGTTTGGTTCTAGTCAGCAGTTACACAATGTTGATCATGTCATATAAAGATACTTGTTTGGTTCTAGTCAGCAGTTACACAATGTTGATCATGTCATATAAAGATACTTGTTTGGTTTTAGTCAGCAGTTACACAATGTTGATCATGTTATACAAAGATACTTGTTTGGTTTTAGTCAGCAGTTACACAATGTTGATCATGTCATATAAAGATACTTGTTTGGTTTTAGTCAGCAGTTACACAATGTTGATCATGTCATATAAAGATACTTGTTTGGTTTTAGTCAGCAGTTACACAATGTTGATCATGTCATATAAAGATACTTGTTTGGTTTTAGTCAGCAGTTACACAATGTTGATCATGTTATACAAAGATACTTGTTTGGTTTTAGTCAGCAGTTACACAATGTTGATCATGTCATTTAAAGATACTTGTTTGGTTTTAGTCAGCAGTTACACAATGTTGATCATGTCATATAAAGATACTTGTTTGGTTTTAGTCAGCAGTTACACAATGTTGATCATGTCATATAAAGATACTTGTTTGGTTTTAGTCAGCAGTTACACAATGTTGATCATGTCATATAAAGATACTTGTTTGGTTTTAGTCAGCAGTTACACAATGTTGATCATGGCATGTCATATAAAGATACTTGTTTGGTTTTAGTCAGCAGTTACACAATGTTGATCATGTCATATAAAGATACTTGTTTGGTTTTAGTCAGCAGTTACACAATGTTGATCATGTCATATAAAGATACTTGTTTGGTTTTAGTCAGCAGTTACACAATGTTGATCATGTCATATAAAGATACTTGTTTGGTTTTAGTCAGCAGTTACACAATGTTGATCATGTCATATAAAGATACTTGTTTGGTTTTAGTCAGCAGTTACACAATGTTGATCATGTCATATAAAGATACTTGTTTGGTTTTAGTCAGCAGTTACACAATGTTGATCATGTCATATAAAGATACTTGTTTGGTTTTAGTCAGCAGTTACACAATGTTGATCATGTCATATAAAGATACTTGTTTGGTTTTAGTCAGCAGTTACACAATGTTGATCATGTCATATAAAGATACTTGTTTGGTTTTAGTCAGCAGTTACACAATGTTGATCATGTCATATAAAGATACTTGTTTGGTTTTAGTCAGCAGTTACACAATGTTGATCATGTTATACAAAGATACTTGTTTGGTTTTAGTCAGCAGTTACACAATGTTGATCATGTCATATAAAGATACTTGTTTGGTTTTAGTCAGCAGTTACACAATGTTGATCATGTTATACAAAGATACTTGTTTGGTTTTAGTCAGCAGTTACACAATGTTGATCATGTCATATAAAGATACTTGTTTGGTTTTAGTCAGCAGTTACACAATGTTGATCATGTCATATAAAGATACTTGTTTGGTTTTAGTCAGCAGTTACACAATGTTGATCATGTTATACAAAGATACTTGTTTGGTTTTAGTCAGCAGTTACACAATGTTGATCATGTCATATAAAGATACTTGTTTGGTTTTAGTCAGCAGTTACACAATGTTGATCATGTCATATAAAGATACTTGTTTGGTTTTAGTCAGCAGTTACACAATGTTGATCATGTCATTTAAAGATACTTGTTTGGTTTTAGTCAGCAGTTACACAATGTTGATCATGTCATATAAAGATACTTGTTTGGTTTTAGTCAGCAGTTACACAATGTTGATCATGTTATACAAAGATACTTGTTTGGTTTTAGTCAGCAGTTAACACAATGTTGATCATGTCATATAAGATACTTGTTTGGTTTTAGTCAGCAGTTACACAATGTTGATCATGTCATATAAAGATACTTGTTTGGTTTTAGTCAGCAGTTACACAATGTTGATCATGTCATATAAAGATACTTGTTTGGTTTTAGTCAGCAGTTACACAATGTTGATCATGTCATATAAAGATACTTGTTTGGTTTTAGTCAGCAGTTACACAATGTTGATCATGTCATATAAAGATACTTGTTTGGTTTTAGTCAGCAGTTACACAATGTTGATCATGTCATACAAAGATACTTGTTTGGTTTTAGTCAGCAGTTACACAATGTTGATCATGTCATACAAAGATACTTGTTTGGTTTTAGTCAGCAGTTACACAATGTTGATCATGTTATACAAAGATACTTGTTTGGTTTTAGTCAGCAGTTACACAATGTTGATCATGTCATATAAAGATACTTGTTTGGTTTTAGTCAGCAGTTACACAATGTTGATCATGTCATATAAAGATACTTGTTTGGTTTTAGTCAGCAGTTACACAATGTTGATCATGTCATATAAAGATACTTGTTTGGTTTTAGTCAGCAGTTACACAATGTTGATCATGTCATACAAAGATACTTGTTTGGTTTTAGTCAGCAGTTACACAATGTTGATCATGTCATATAAAGATACTTGTTTGGTTTTAGTCAGCAGTTACACAATGTTGATCATGTTATATAAAGATACTTGTTTGGTTTTAGTCAGCAGTTACACAATGTTGATCATGTCATATAAAGATACTTGTTTGGTTTTAGTCAGCAGTTACACAATGTTGATCATGTCATATAAAGATACTTGTTTGGTTTTAGTCAGCAGTTACACAATGTTGATCATGTCATATAAAGATACTTGTTTGGTTTTAGTCAGCAGTTACACAATGTTGATCATGTTATATAAAGATACTTGTTTGGTTTTAGTCAGCAGTTACACAATGTTGATCATGTCATATAAAGATACTTGTTTGGTTTTAGTCAGCAGTTACACAATGTTGATCATGTCATATAAAGATACTTGTTTGGTTTTAGTCAGCAGTTACACAATGTTGATCATGTTATATAAAGATACTTGTTTGGTTTTAGTCAGCAGTTACACAATGTTGATCATGTCATATAAAGATACTTGTTTGGTTTTAGTCAGCAGTTACACAATGTTGATCATGTCATACAAAGATACTTGTTTTGGTTTTAGTCAGCAGTTACCACAATGTTGATCATGTCATATAAAGATACTTGTTTGGTTTTAGTCAGCAGTTACACAATGTTGATCATGTTATATAAAGATACTTGTTTGGTTTTAGTCAGCAGTTACACAATGTTGATCATAAAGAAACGTGTCGCTTTTTGTTTGTTGACTATTAGGATCATATAATATTCGTGTACATACACGAGATAGATACCGAAGTTCGCCGTGAACTCACTTGTTGAAAAGGCAGACGGCCGGAGATTATTAACAAATAAATCAGGCGCCGCAAGATTAATAACAAAAATGAAGATGCTGGGAGATTAATAACAAAAAAGCAGACGACGGGAGATAAGTAACAAACAAGCAGCCTGCATCATAAATGTATATATATATATATATATATATATATATATATATATATATATATATATATATATATATATATATATATATATATATATATATATATATATATATATATATATATATATATATATATATATATATCAATTCCCTATAGCTCCCCAATGAGCTATAGGCCTTCAATAAAGACATTTTAAGTACTCTGGTCTCGTACCAGCAGCTCAAGTTCTTTCCACATTTTCCTCGTCTGTCTCACTCTGTCTCCAGGTTTCTTCTCCGTGTGTTTTTTTTGGTCTACCTCTGCCCCCACTTTAAAATATAAAAAATAACATTATAGGACTGCTACTTCCATCGCTTGTGGCTACAGTCGTCATGGCAGATCTGTCTTCATTATCAGACGACTGTTTAGTAAAAGGTGTTATAGGAGTTGACAGTGTTTGTGTGTGTGGTTTTGTTTTTTTAGCTCTAGATGCAGAAGGTATGGTTGTTTGGTCAGTGGGGTCAGAAGATATTCAGGAGACTTTTTAAAAAAACAGACAAGCAAACAAAGAATCGAGCTTGCTTGTCCACCTTCTTTTTCTCTTCAGAAAACACGTTGTAGTAATTAAGATTTTGTTCTATGTTACGGATTACCATAGAACTACATTCTGTTTTGGGGTCATGCTTCATTGTGCTAGCAATGACAACGCTTCTTGACCATCGCACCAACATGAATAAATTTGATGAGCAAGTGAAAGTTATATTCCTGCCTCTCATCAAGTTTAGCGCTCAGCGTAAGATCAAATTTTTTTAAAGCGTGTAAGAGAAATATGGCATAAAATACAAACATCGTTATATCGAAAAAGCGCTAAGCGAACAGCTTAAGACCGGGGGATTGTTGTACATAGTTAGCATCATCATCGTCATTCCCTTTTATCTCCTTATGGAGAATGGAGCCTTGACCTTTGACTCGTCTTGAAGCTCGAGTGTTTGAGCTCCACGTTCACTTCATTGTCCACCTTGCTCGTTGCCGATTTCTTCTATGCATTTCCCCAAAAACCCTAATGAGGGCCTGTCGCACTAAATTGTAAAGGGACCAGTGAGATCTGATTGCCTAAACCGGTTATCAATCACGTGGGCAGACTGGGCTTTTTTTTTAAATTGATGCCATGGCAAAATTTGTTCCGTGTATTTCCCGGGGGTCTCTGATGAGATAAAGAAAGAACAGGACTACTGATAAATCAGGCATGTCGTGCAAGGCTTCAAAATGAGGTTGGGCATTGTGGTAAAGTGGGATGATATAAATATTTATAGGGGACTTAGTGTACTGACTGAGATCAGCTGTGAAGGTATCTGTATCTAATAGGTGTAGTGTTTTACAGATAACCTTACTTGCTACCACATTTATACCTCAGTCAGAATTATTCTGGAATATTGTGATGACTACGTTGAATGTCTAGGGTTATGTAAATGATGAAGTGTAAGTCACAACAACAACAGACAGATAAACAATTTAATTTATTCCACCACACTTGACAACACTGTGACACTCACACACATTTAACACTCTATAAGACTATCTTAAATGAGTCACTGGTAAAGTTTCAAATATATATGTATTAATTACTTTCACTATTATATATCCTGATTCAACTACAAAGTGAACCAGCAATCACAATCAAATGTAATCACAATTTATATGTACAGAATTTATAAATATGAACCTTGTAGTGACATATTTTATTAATATTATCCTATGTGTGTCAGTTGTGTAGTAGTACTATGAGGTAATACTGGTTTTGTTTTTCAAGCTATGTTGTTATTTGTCATCATGACTTCAAGTGTTTGTTTATCTGGGAAATAGTATGGGGGAAAAGTTCACAGTTCCTGTCAATTTAAACAAGGTATTGTCCCTCTTTTTTACTATAATGTCAATTTTTGAGGGGACACATAATGTTGAGCTCCTCTGGCCACAGAGGCTTAACTTTCGTGATGGCGGCAGGAAAAGACTCCTCTGCTCGATTGCTCCCCTGTGTTCTGGAGACACCTCACTGGTCGCTATCTGGACCCAGGAGTATGCTGTCAGCCTCCAGATTCAGCAAAGCTCAGACCAGGTGCTGCTCAATAACTTTAGGACCACAGTCCCTGAAACAAGAAGGTTGTACCTCCTACTTCATAACTAATTTATAATCTATTTCCAGACTGAACACAATACATAACTAACACTGAGTTCAGAGCGGTAGGCCAATTGCTATCTTCATCTGAAACAATTGACATCAGTATACTCCTCCCTAATGGTTACTACGCCTCTGAAATTCCAGCATTATTTCTTTCTAGTCAATAAGATAGGTGTCAGTGTACTGTTTGGCAATTCCATGTAGTTTTACTTTCCTCCGACACCTTCTGTTCAGGTTGGAGCACTATATAGGCTTTGCCTCATGTTCGCTACTGAACCACACACATATACAGACATAAATTATCAATTTACATTCAATTTTCATTAAAAAGATATCAAATAATTCAAGCTTACCACAATTCATGGAAATAATACAGAATTACGTTGACTGGCAATGAATATGGCACAAAATCCGACCTGCCACTGTGTCAGGCTTTTATTTAGAAAAATATAAGCTGAATCTCAACGCACTGTTGCTTTAGAAAGTTTATTTGAAAATGTGGTGCTGACCTGACGCTCCTAATTGACTATATTGGCGGGTCTAACCAATCGAGCCATGTTTACACAAGCGTTTGAAAAAAAGTACCCTTCCTTCCGTCTCCCCTAACAACAAAAGATAGTATTTGTAGCCCGACTAATCGTGTTTAGCCTTACATTTATTGCGCTCCAATCAAATAGGATTTAACATGGGGACCTATTTCCCGTACAATGGTGGTGTCGAAATCTTCCACTGAGCGATTCTGATTTTGGTGTTGTCTGACACCCTCACTATTTCTTTTGGCTATAATTTGTTAATTCCTAGACTATTTGCGTAACACTTAACATATTATTTGTCAGCAAGTCCTAAGGAACCCAACTATATAAATTTTATGTGGCTAAGGGGCTGCGTTCAAAATATGTATTTTCTTCTAGGATAGTCGTGCTGTTGCCACCTACTCCCTTCCAAACTTTATGGTGTCTGCTGTACTGTCATACTAATGTCAGGATTTTAGACATAAAACAGTAGAATGTCATGTTTCCTAATAAGGGTTTTGTAAGTTTTAAAACCTAACTCTCGTATGGGTAGTGTTTTTTATCACTGTCGATTTGAAAAAAAGCTAGTGCTTGTGGCCTTACACGCGTGAGGGTAGTAATTGTATAGCGAGACGCGTGTTAGTGTGGCATGCGTTCCGGCTTTCAGCCCTCCCTTCTCTCTATCCTAATTCCATCTGTCTTTCGTTTACGGTAACTTAGTGTATAAAATGACATGAATGGAATATTAAATATAGGTCAGTTTGCGTATCTCAAGGTTTTTCTTAGAAATGCAGTACACGTTTTATCGTAGAAAGCGTGTATGCTGCAGTAGGCTTTTACTATCAACGTGAAACGTTACAATTTGCAGACGAAGTAGAAAACACGGGGGATTTCGAGTACAGTCATTGTGACAGCACTGTTCTTTACCATTCTTCTTTCCTTTTATTGAAGTTATTTGTTAGGCTTTACATTTACTTTTTAATTTATATATGTGGATTAGAATTTCGCACGACAAATTCTCCCCACTTAAAACAGACGTTATATGTCAGTCTATAATTCTATATACACATAGAGAAATTTATTATTATTCCTGGGGTTTAGGGTGATTCTCATCACACGGATGGCGGCTTAAAAAAATCCGCTCCCAGATTTGTTTTTCCACTTATATACTCTATGCTAAACTCAAATGGCTGCATCAGTAATGACCAACGGAGTAATCTAGAATTTTCATGTCTAGCCTGCGCTAGAAACGACAAGGGTTTGTGATCCGTTTGCAACTTAAATGCCTTCCCATACAGATAAATATTGAATTTCTTTATCGCCCATATTACTGCAAGACATTCCTTTTCGCTAGTTGAGTAATTGGTTTCAGCTTTATTCAACTTTCTGCTAGCATATGCCACTGGGCTTAATTCCCCATCCAATGCATCTGATTTCTGTAGCAGAGTTGCACCTAACCCAATATTACTGGCATCTGTCCTTACTATGAATTCTTGACTTAAGTCAGGTAATTTCAAAATAGGTTTACTTGTGAGCTTTTCCTTCAATTCTTGGTAAGCCATTTCACATTGTGGTGTCCATGTAATTCGATCTGGATTTCCCTTACGTGTCAAATCAGTTAATGGTGCACATATGGAATTAAAGTTTTTGATATACTTTTGGTAGAAACCACATAATGAGACAAAGGATCTCACGTCTTTCTTGGTTTGTGGTCTCGGGGCTTTCTTTAGTTTCTCTAAATTCTTTGGGTCAGGGGTCATGTTTCCCTGATAAACTGTGTGTCCCAAGAATTCTAATTCTTTACATCCAACGCAACATTTGGTTGGTCAGGCTGTTAAATTCGCTTCCTTAAGTCGATTAAACAGCATGTTCAGAGAGTCAATGTGTTCCTCAAATGTTTCTGTGGCTATAAGGATATCATCCATGAAATTTGTGATGCATGGATTATTCAGAGGGTCCAATAATTTTCTCATCATTCTAGAGAAGACACTAGGCGCATTCTTTAATCCAAATGGCAATCTGTTAAACTCATAGTGTCCTTCTGAGGTACTAAAAGCTAGGTATGGTCTAACCTCAGGCTTTACTGGAATCTGATAGTATCCTTTACTCAGGTCCACTTTTGAGAAATATTTAGCTTTATTTAGCCTGGCAAACAACTGATTTGTATCCGGCAATGGATCCACCTGTCCTTCTGTAATAGCATTCAGTCTCCTGTAATCTATACAGAGTCTATGTTCTCCCGAGGGTTTCCTTAAGAGCACAACACTGGAACTATACGAAGATTCACTGTGTGAAATAATTCCTTCCTTCAACAAATAGTCTATCTCTTCCTTCAAAGCTTTCTCCTTAGCAAACGGAATCGAATAGGGTTTCATACAGACAGGTGTGGGGTCTATCAGTTTCATATCATATTCCAATAAGTTTGTATGCCCCGGTCGGTCTGTTAACACCTCTGTATGATTATCTAAAACCTGTTGCACTCTCTCTTTCTGATTTTTCGTTAAATGTGTACTGATTTTCACCTGTGCCGCTGTCTCACAGGGGTGTAATGGATATTCAAATGATGAAAGTGGTTCCTTTTTCATCTCCATGGCGATGGACAAGGTCAACAAGTGTGTCTCTTCCTGATTTTCTCTTTCCAAATATTTCTTCAGGAGATTCACATGATAGATTTTTTCTTTCCCCTTCTTATCTATCTTATAATTGGTTCTAGACACCTTCTCTAGAACTGTATATGGACCTTGTCATCCAATTTGTAACTTATTCTGACTACCGGGGAGAAGAAGCAGTACCTTCACTCCCACAGCCAAATCTCTGTCTTTAGCTTTCCTGTTATAATAGGCAGCATGTTTCTTCCTGGCTTGTTTCAAATTTTCATTGGCACGTTTCCAGCCAGTTTTTAAACGAGTGGTCAGCTCATTCACATATTGGTATGAGGAGGTAATGTTTTCCTCTGCCTTTTCATCAGTCCACGTTCTTAACAAAGCTACATATGGACCTTTAGTTTTGTGGACCTATTTGTCCATGCACCGGTATGGTCTCTTCCACTCGAAGCTCTATAGTGATGATTTTTCTTCCCAGAATTATCATTCACAAAACGACCGCTACCAATTTTTCTCTTGGGGATGTCTCCCCACTTAAAATTCTTGATGAGAGATTTCCTCTCTTCATCTTCTTTCTCCAGTTTGTTTTGGCCATTGTAAAACAGTTAATTGAAGCTTGTCCGTGAAAAGGGGCTTCCCATTCCATTTGGTCCACTTTATCAAATTTATTTCTCTTCTTATTATCAGGCCTAATTTTACCCCGTGGCGTGTCCAGGTCCTGATCAATGTTCCCACTTGTGGGTGTTCCCTCATGTGCTATGCTACACCTTTCTACAAAATTCTCAATGTCCCACCTTGCCTTGGGCCAATAATAATTGTGAGCCACCTTTTGGATGATGGTATCAATTTTCTCATGGTCCCCATCTTGTTTCACATGTAGGCTCCTTATTAAGTCTGCCCTATATCTTTTTGGAAGAACCAACTGTCCGTGACCATGGGATCTAGTTCCGGCCTTCCTGTAAATCAACTTGTTTTTCATGTAAAAATCTCCCTTGCCTGGAGTTATATGACAAGTTGACAATTTCCTGAAACAAGGCTTGAGGGTCTTATCCCCAGCCTGTGCCTTCCTCATCTCTTCTGGAGTGGTATCTAACATAATATCCTCCTCCGGTCTTGAGGTTGACCTGACCTGAAGGGTGGCCATATACACAGGTTTCCTTCTACAACGGTCAGTATCATGATTGTCCATCTGACAATTTTTGCACCACCTACTTCCTTGGTTGAAAGATTTTCTTTCATCATATTTCCTTTCATCGAATTGTGGGATTTTATTTTTATTGTCATACCGTGGCCTATCAAACTGGTGCTTACCTTTGTTTTGATCTCTAGGATCAAATTTATTAAAGTTCTGTGGTGCCCTAAAATTTTCTACCTCTTTCTTTTTATTACCTGATACCTCTGCCTGAGCCGCTTGATACCTTTCTGCAACATTTAGCAACTCACCCAGCCTCTCTGCACCTTGTTCCATGAGAAACTTTCTCAGGTCTGGAGCCATGGACTCTCTTAATTGTTCTATAAGGACCATTTCCTTAAGATCTTGGGTTTTCCCCAGAGAAGTCCATTTCTCCAAGTATATCTCTAACCGTGCAGAGAACTGGTGATAGGTTTCACCGGACAGTAGTTTAGCATTCCTAAATTTTTTCCTATAAAATTCTGCGTTCTTTTCATATCTTAACAAAAGAGCCTGCTTTAGCATGTCATAATTTTCTTGATCACCTCTGTTCATTTTGGCAAAAACTTCATAAGCTGCCCCACGAAGCCCTTGAGATAACTTTAAGCTCCGCCTTTCTCTCTCTAACCCATATGTGGTAGCTAATAGTTCATATCTATTTAGATAGCTCTCAATATCATCGTCTTTCTCAACAAAATGATCTAAATGAAAATTCATAGCTGAGGTTGAGGCTCCCTGGCTAGCAGTGGCATCAGAGGTAAAGGGACTGGCACCATTTTCAGGAGCATGGCCTTGAAACTCAAACTCCCTTAGTCGTAACTCATGTTCCCTTTGTAATCTCTTCTCCTCCTTTTCTGCTTCCCTCTCTGCAGTCAATCTTCTTTCCTCTCTTTCTGCTTCCCTCTCTTCTCTTTCTGCCTCCAATTTCTTAGCCTCAGCCTCAATCTGCAGCCTCTTAGTCTCAGCCTCAGCCTCAAATTGTAACCTTTTAATTTCCTTTTCAGCCTCTAACTTTCTTTCGGCCTCTTTTTCTAATCTTCTTTCTTCCCGTTCAATATATTTGTCACATTCCGTAGTGACATAGGTAATCATAACTTGCCCTTCCATTCCTAACTCTTTAGCAGTCTGTACAGCAGCAGATCGAAATTTGGCCAGGTCCGCCATTTTCTAACAGGTAAATTTATATAATGTCTAACTAAACAATACAATCTGATATTACTTATCCAAAGACACCACAGGCACTGAGAACTCAACGTTATTTATTTTCACCCAAGGATACCTTTTTAATTTCTATTATTCCCAATATATATAATAGGAGAAAGTTCAATATCCCTGGAGCGAGACCCCAATATATGTGGTAAAGTGGGATGATATAAATATTTATAGGGGACTTAGTGTACTGACTGAGATCAGTGTAGTGGATTTGATGGTATTGTATGATGGTGATATTACTAAGTGTGATGCATGAGGTCAGCTGTGAAGGCTCCTGAGATAAAATGTAGCTGTGAATTGTCAGAAGGCCCTTCTTGCTACCACTACGACCTCACACTTATCTTTTTTTTCTAATGAATGTGGCTACGTTTAATGTCTAGGGTAATGATATGTAATGTGTTGTGGTAGTTTACAGACACACACACAGATATTTACTAAGTCTACTAATATTAATAAATGTTATAATACACTGAACTAACTCAAGTGTGTAAAATTTGGATAGTAATTTTCTTACATTTATTTGTTCTGGACCAAGGTTTTATTTTGGCCAGAACATATGAAAGGTTTAGAAATTATGAAAGAAATGCATGAATATTACATAATAAATGCAAGGTGTGTACATATATATGTTACTATACCAGTTAATATTATTACTGTTTATAGTATTAATCTATTTTGGGGAGAACATTTAATGGATGTGCTGTTGGGGTGGCCTCATCACTCCCTGTCTAAGGTGACTACACATTGTCCAGTTATTTGATGGAATTTTTATGGGTGTGTTAGCAAATAAGTTGAGTTGGTGAATTCTCAGCAGACCAGGCGCTCACGTAGCTTGAATGTATAGCTCTGGTGCTGAGATCTGGTGGCCCCACCTCTCCGTGCTTGGGGGCAATATCAGAAGTCTGGTGGCCCCACCTCTCCGTGCTTGGGGGCAATATCAGAAGTATGGTGGCCCCACCTCTCCGTGCTTGGGGGCTATAATAGGCTGCTCTGACAAAATGTCACTGCACGGGTCCACTCTGGTAATAATCAACAACTCATTTGACACCACAGTGGTGCCAACTGAAACTCACAGCTCTGCAATCAAAGTATTAGTCATGTGTCAGAATTCCATCCTCTAACCATTTCTGGACACAACACTACACAACAACAACACCATATAGACGGGTCAGATCTTTCTGACCAAACAACACATCTTACCAAGTTAGTTTCACATAGGCTAGGTTCTCCCAAACTACGTATTCTGAAATATGTTCATTAGCTTCCTGCCATAGAATAGGATAGGTGATATGTTTCACTGATCTTAACACTTGATCTGTCCTTCCTAATCCTTGCTGGAGTTTATGTATTTTATTTGTCTCTAGACCCTGAACTGGGGCGGGGGGTCTAGAGCGAACCCTTACTTGTTGTAAGGAACAGATTATGCTATTGCAGTATCAAATCACTCGAACCTTAAACAAATATTAAAATGCACAAAGAAATAATTTCAGTCTTACCAGAATTATGAATATAGTACACAGTTAAATAAATGCTAGCAAAACTCAGCTGAGCTGCTGGCCTTATGATGGCGTCCCTCTAAATATTTCAATAGCTTCTGGGAATTACACCACTTAATAATTCACTGTGTCTACTAGGACAACTTATACTGAATGGCACAAAATGCGCGTCTGAGCGCCGATAATATATTCATCTATGGCCAATCACTGCCTTTTCTTTTTCAAATTCAAATATCCTACCACTAAGTCATTTCAGTCATACCTCAGTCAAGTATGCCTTATTGTATGTTGGTCCATCCGTCTCTACTTGCGTTTCACAAAAAAAACACACTTGTTTTTTTTTAACCATTTCTGCCTTCCCCTACACAATTTTGCCCCTAAAGTTATTTTTAGCCACAATTCTCCATCCCACCCCGTCTCTTCATTCCAACTAGATTTTAGCACCTGCGTCTTCAAGCCCACAATTTTTTGAAAATTAGTGACATGTTTTATTTCAATGTAGACGTTCGCTGATATGAACAACACAGTCTTTTGTCAATATCTTTCTTATTATCTGTCCGTCTGTATAAATGAAAGCATATTATTTCACTGCTCAAGATGGGCCATCCGGCCAGCTAGGTTTTATATTCCTAACATTATTATTAAGAAAAGTTACTTTTCAAATATTTTCTAGAATCTTCTCATCACTGCATTCAAATAAACGGGCTAAGTTATCGCAAAAGCGTCCAATAAATGACTGTGGCGTATAATATCCAAGGTCCCTTTTGTCGATTTCTTTACTTTATGTCAACTTGGGGAACGTGACTTTTTCCTCCTTTCCCCACCAATTTGCGTCCTTTTAGCCTCGCTAGTTTCAAGCACGCGTTCAGTCAGATTTTTCCTTTTGATCTCCGTTCTCATCCCGTTCCGTTTTGCCGTCAAGTCTAACAATTTAATTTCCATGGCGGGTGATGACCCGCGGCGTGGGCGATCATGTATTCTAGCAGCTTACGCATTAGTTTTTATCCCTACGTTGTATCATTGGAGATATTTTAACGTTGTATCACGGTTAATTTTGTGACACATCTCCCCACTTGAAAACATGCCTACGGCAAGTTCTAAAACCAGTGATACACATAGATAAAATCTCTCCCTACGCCTGCCATTACTCTAATTTTGATCACAGGGGTGCCGACTGAGGAAATCTGCACCGACATTCAATTTGCCTGGGATATATTGGATACTAAACTGATAAGGTTGAAGCAATAAAGACCACCTCAGCAATCTTGCGTTTTCATGCTTAGCCTGAGATAAGAATACGAGAGGCTGATGGTCCGTCTCGACCACAAAAGTCCTACCATACAGATAGATTTGAAACTTCTTTATGGCCCAGATTAACGCTAAACATTCTTTTTCGCTTGTGGAGTATCCTTGTTCCGCCTTATTCAATTTGCGGCTTGCATAAGCGACTGGTTTTCAGTTCCCCATCAGGTGAAGATGATCTTTGCAATAAAGCCGCTCCGAGTCCTACATTACTTGCATCGGTTCTTAAGACAAAGTCCTGTGTCAAATCAGGCAGTTTGAGAATAGGCTTGCTAGTGAGTTTTTCCTTTAAGTCTTGGAACGCTAATTCACTTTGCGCAGTCCAATTAATTTTATCTGGAAGTCCCTTGCGAGTCAGATCAGTCAGAGGAGCACAAATAGAGTTAAAATCTTTGATATATTTTTGATAAAATCCGCATAACGACACGAATGATCGCAAATCCTTTTTTGTTTGTGGTCTAGGTGCTCTCTGCAGTTTTTTCCAAGTTCTTGGGATCAGGGGTCATGCTACCCTGATATACAGTGTGTCCCAAGAATTCCAACTCTTTGCATCCAATGCAACATTTTGTTGGCCTAGCAGTCAAGTTTGCCTCCCTAAGCCTATTAAATAACATTTCTAGAGCTTCAATGTGTTCTTCAAATGTCTCTGTGGCGACGAGAATATCATCCATGAAATTCGTGATACATGGGTTATTCAGGGGATCAAACAATTTGCGCATCATCCTTGAAAATACACTCGGAGCATTTTTCAGTCCGAATGGTAGCATGTTGAATTCATAATGTCCATCCGAAGTGCTAAAAGCCAAATAAGGTCTCACTTCAGGCTTCACTGGGATCTGGTAATAGCCTTTACTAAGATCCACCTTTGAAAAGTATTTTGCCTTGTTCAGTCTGGCAAATAACTGTTTTGTGTCTGGTAATGGATCCACTTGTCCTTCTGTGACAGCATTCAGTTTCCTGTAATCTATGCACAGTCTGTGTTCCCCAGACGGTTTTCTCAACAATACGACACTAGAGCTAAAAGATGATCCACTGTGTGAAATAATCCCCTCCTTCAACAAATAATCTATTTCTTCCTTCAATGCCTTCTCCTTCGCGAACGGAATAGAATAGGCTCTCATACAGATTGGGTTTGAGTCTACCAGTTTCATGTCATACTGTAGCAAATTTGTATGGCCTGGTTTATCTGTTAATACATCTGTATGTTCCTCCAGAACCTGTTGAACTCTCTCCCTCTGGTTTTTTAGTCAGGTGCTTACTGACTTTTACCTGTGCTGCTGTTTCACAAGGATGTAATGGGTATTCATGTGAGGTGAGTGGTTCCTTTTGCATTTGAGTTGCGATAGCTAAGGTCAGTAAGGGGGTGCTTTCCTGGAGTGGTCTGTCCAGATACTTCTTTAACAGGTTTACATGATAAACTTTCTCCTTCCCCTTTTTGTCAATTTTATAGTTTGTTCTAGACACCTTCTCTAGAACCGTATATGGACCTTGCCATCCAATTTGTAATTTATTCTGGCTACCAGGTAGTAGAAGCAGCACCTTCTCTCCCACTGCCAGTTCTCTGTCCTTTGCCTTCCTATTAAAATATGCTGCATGTTTCTTCCTGGCTTGTTTCAAATTATCATTTGCCAGTTTCCATCCAGCTTTCAAACGAGTGGTCAGTTCGTTCACGTATTGATAAGATGAGGTAACAGTCTCTTCCGCCTTCTCATCTGTCCAGGTCCTTAATAGCTACATCTGGACCTTTAATTTATCATACGTATTTTTTATGGAACCCGTCGGGTCCCTTCCATTAGAAGCGCCATAGTGAGGACTTTTCTTCCTAGAATCATCACTCACAAATCGACCACTACCAATTTTTTTCTTGGGTTTATCTCCCCACTTTAGATTGCTTATGAGAGATCTTCGCTCTCTTTTCTGTTCTTCCAGTTTATATAAGTCTGACCGAGGGATTGTCATCTTATCCTGGGTAAAATTTCTTCTTTGTACTCTTCGCATAGTGGCCATGTTAATCCATTCAAGTGAAGACTGGGTGTGAAAAGGGGGCTCCCATTGCACTTTGTCTCCTTGAGTATCATTAGTTTTCCTTCCAGGCCTAATTTTGCTCCGTGGCGTTTCTAGGTCCTGCACATATTTTCCCTTTGTGGGTGTTCCCTCATGAAATATGCCACATGCTTCTACAAAGTTTTCAATATCGACATTTACGTCGGGCCAATAGTATTTGTGGGCAACTTTTTGGCAGATGGTACCGACTTTTTCATGGTCCCCATCTTTTCCAACATGTAAGCTCCTTATTAAATTTGCCCTATATATCTTGGGAAGAACCAACTGTCCGTGACCAGTGGATCTAGTTCCTGTCTTCCTATATAGCAATCTGTTCTTCATAAAATATTCCCCCTTGCTTGGAGGTGTGTGGCATTTGGGCAATTTTTTAAAACATGGCTTGAGTGTCCTATCCTCAGCCTGCGCCTTCCTCATCTCCTCTGGATGAGCATTTATAGGTTCACCTTCTTCCTCCTTCTTCTGTGACCTGGTCTGCACTGTCGCCATGATCACAGGTCTCTCGGGATTCCCCAAGAAGACGTATCTACACCCCAATATCAGAGGGTAGATTGGTTCATCTATCACTGCTGCTCTGATTTCTCCTTCCACATAGCGAGTTTTCACCGTTATCCTTGCGATGGGAAGTGTCATGAGTGGTATGTCCTTAGTTGCCCCTTGTATTTCCACTGTTTCTGTGGTATACTGACTTGGGTCCACTAGGCTAGACTTCACAACTGAATCATAATCCAAACCTGTATCATAAAGGCACCTTATGGTGACCCCATTACAAATACCATCCTCACAAACTGGGGGGTGATAAGGTTCCTGCTGTCCCTTAGGATTAACCTTTAATCTTTGAGTCCCCGACTTCATTGCAGCAATGTTTGAAGGTTTCCTTCTACAAAATTCGGTGTTATGGTTATCTTTCTTGCACCATTTACACCATCTTTTTCCTTGGTTAAACGGTTTTCTTTCATTGGATTTTTGGTCATTGAACTGTGAGTTTCTGTCTCGGTAGTCATTTCTTGGCCGTTCAAAGTTTGTCCTACCTTTATTTCCCTGCTCTCTATTATCAAATTTATTAAATTGCTGTGGAGCTTTAAAATTGTCTATGTGCTTCTTTTTAGCACCACTTACCTCTGCCTGGGCTGCCTGATACCTTTCAGCGACATTTAAAACCTCCCCCAACTTCTCTGCACCTTGTTCCATGAGAAATTTTCTCATGTCTGGAGCCATGGACTCTCTCAATTGCTCAATCATGATCATTTCTTTAAGATCTTGGGTCTTCCCCAGAGCCGTCCATTTCTCCAAATAGGTTTCTAGTCTGGCAGAGAATTGGTGGTATGTCTCCCCAGACAACAGTTTGGCATTTCTAAATTTCTTACGATAAAATTCCCCATTTTTTTCGTACCTCAATAACAAAGCCTGCTTTAACATGTCATAATTCTCCTGGTCTTCTCTGTTCATTTTTTTGCGAAGACTTCGTAAGAAGTACCTCTCAGTCCCTGTGATAGCTTTAAACTCCACCTCTCTCTCTCTAACCCATATGTAGTAGCTAATAACTCAAAACGTCCTAGGTACCCCTCTATGTCATCGTCTTTTTCAACAAAATGGTCTAAATGAAACCCCATAGCTGAGTTTGAGGCTCCCAGACTGGGCGTAGCATCTGAGGCAAAAGGGCTGGCACCATTTTCAGGAGCCTGGCCTTGTAGCTCCAGCTCCCTGAGTCGTAATTCGTGCTCCCTTTGCAACCTTCTATCTTCTGCCTCCCTTTCGGCCCTTTTATCTTCTGCCTCCCTTTCGGCAGTCAACCTTTTATCTTCTGCCTCCCTTTGCTGTCGTTTTTCTTCTGCCTCAATCTGCAGCCTCTTAATTTCTCTATCAGCCTCAGTTTGTAACCTCTTCTCTTCAGCTAACCTTTCAGACTCTAATTTTCTTTTAGCCTTTTTTTCTAATCTTCTTTCTTCCCGTTCAATATACTTATCACATTCAGCCGTTACATATTGAATTTTTTTTTTTTTTTTTTTTTTTTTTTTTTTTTTTTTTATTTTTTTCGTACGCCCGCTAATACTCGAGGCGAAATCTCAGGTTATTGTTAATGTCTAACCTGACATTGATTTTACGTGAGTATCCCTTTTCTTGTACAGAGACAGGTGTCCCTCGCCATTCAGGCAAATACTCGCCGATTTCGGAGGTACCCATTGCAGCTGGGTCGGCTCAGGAGCCGCCAGTCCCTGGTCGACGACACTCCTTCAAATGTCACGCCAGGTCTCGAGTTAATCCAGTCCAAATCCCGGTCGACGAAAAATCCTCAAATGCCGTCGCCCGGGTTTGATCCTGAATCACCCGGTCGCCAGAACGGTGTTGTAACCACTACGCTAGCGCGGCTCCCTACATATTGAATTAAAATCTGACCATCCATTCCCATCTCCTTTGCCGTCAGCATAGCAGCTGATCTGAATTTGGCCAGCTCCGCCATACTTTTTAAACAAATCTAGCAATGTGCAAAATAGAATTTCCAACTACTAAAGTAATTCAAATTACTCTAGACTAAAATAATTCTAATTAATTAATTAACTACCACTGGCTGTGAAGATTCACCAACTTTTATTTTCAGGGACACTTTTAATTTTAAGGGACACTTTTAATTTTTATAATGTGTTCCCCTAATCTAATTCTCCCCCCAGGAGATCCTAATATATTTAATGGGCTAATTATCCCGGGCCAAAGAGACCCCAATATATGTGATTAATTTAAATCCCGGGACCGAGCTACCCCAATATATGTAGTGGATTTGATGGTATTGTATGATGGTGATATTACTAAGTGTGATGCATGAGGTCAGCTGTGAAGGCTCCTGAGATAAAATGTAGCTGTGAATTGTCAGAAGGCCCTTCTTGCTACCACTACGACCTCACACTATATCTTTTTTTTCTAATGAATGTGGCTACGTTTAATGTCTAGGGTAATGACATGTAATGTGTTGTGGTAGTTTACAGACACACACACAGATATTTACTAAGTCTAATAATATTAATAAATGTTATAATACACTGAACTAACTCAAGTGTGTAAAATTTGGATAGTAATTTTCTTACATTTATTTGTTCTGGACCAAGGTTTTATTTTGGCCAGAACATATGAAAGGTTTTAGAAATTATGAAAGAAATGCATGAATATTACATAAGAAATGCAAGGTGTGTACATATATATGTTACTAGACTAGTTAATATTATTATTGTTTTTATAGTATTAATCTATTTTGGGAGAACATTTAATGGATGTGCTGTTGGGGTGGCCTCATCACTCCCTGTCTAAGGTGACTACACATTGTCCAGTTATTTGATGGAATTTTTATGGGTGTGTTAGCAAATAAGTTGAGTTGGTGAATTCTCAGCAGACCAGGCGCTCACGTAGCTTGAATGTGTAGCTCTGGTGCTGAGATCTGGTGGCCCCACCTCTCCGTGCTTGGGGGCAATATCAGAAGTCTGGTGGCCCCACCTCTCCGTGCTTGGGGGCAATATCAGAAGTATGGTGGCCCCACCTCTCCGTGCTTGGGGGCTATAATAGGCTGCTCTGACAAAATGTCACTGCACGGGTCCACTCTGGTAATAATCAACAACTCATTTGACACCACAGTGGTGCCAACTGAAACTCACAGCTCTGCAATCAAAGTATTAGTCATGTGTCAGAATTCCATCCTCTAACCATTTCTGGACACAACACTACACAACAACAACACCATATAGACGGGTCAGATCTTTCTGACCAAACAACACATCTTACCAAGTTGGTTTCACATAGGCTAGGTTCTCCCAGACTACGTATTCTGAAATATGTTCATTAGCTTCCTGCCATAGAATAGGATAGGTGATATGTTTCACTGATCTCAACACTTGATCTGTCCTTCCTAATCCTTGCTGGAGTTTATGTATTTTATTTG
This sequence comes from Oreohelix idahoensis, assembly GCA_024509875.1. Classification (NCBI taxonomy): domain Eukaryota; kingdom Metazoa; phylum Mollusca; class Gastropoda; order Stylommatophora; family Oreohelicidae; genus Oreohelix; species Oreohelix idahoensis. The sequence goes on from JAMPIV010016139.1 coordinate 26,924, forward strand.
TCTCTAGACCCTGAACTGGGGCGGGGGGTCTAGAGCGAATCCTTACTTGTTGTAAGGAACAGATTATGCTATTGCAGTATCAAATCACTCGAACCTTAAACAAATATTAAAATGTACAAAGAAATAATTTCAGTCTTACCAGAATTATGAATATAGTACACAGTTAAATAAATGCTAGCAAAACTCAGCTGAGCTGCTGGCCTTATGATGGCGTCCCTCTAAATATTTCAATAGCTTCTGGGAATTACACCACTTAATAATTCACTGTGTCTACTAGGACAACTTATACTGAATGGCACAAAATGCGCGTCTGAGCGCCGATAATATATTCATCTATGGCCAATCACTGCCTTTTCTTTTTCAAATTCAAATATCCTACCACTAAGTCATTTCAGTCATACCTCAGTCAAGTATGCCTTATTGTCTGTTGGTCCGTCCGTCTCTACTTGCGTTTCACACAAAAAACACACTTGTTTTTTTGAACCAACTCTGCCTTCCCCTACACAATTTTGCCCCTAAAGTTATTTTTAGCCACAATTCTCCATCCCACCCCGTCTCTTCATTCCAACTAGATTTTAGCACCTGCGTCTTCAAGCCCACAATTTTTTTAAAATTAGTGACATGTTTTATTTCAATGTAGACGTTCGCTGATATGAACAACACAGTCTTTTGTCAATATCTTTCTTATTATCTGTCCGTCTGTATAAATGAAAGCATATTATTTCACTGCTCAAGATGGGCCATCCGGCCAGCTAGGTTTTATATTCCTAACATTATTATTAAGAAAAGTTACTTTTCAAATATTTTCTAGAATCTTCTCATCACTGCATTCAAATAAACGGGCTAAGTTATCGCAAAAGCGTCCAATAAATGACTGTGGCGTATAATATCCAAGGTCCCTTTTGTCGATTTCTTTACTTTATGTCAACTTGGGGAACGTGACTTTTTCCTCCTTTCCCCACCAATTTGCGTCCTTTTAGCCTCGCTAGTTTCAAGCACGCGTTCAGTCAGATTTTTCCTTTTGATCTCCGTTCTCATCCCGTTCCGTTTTGCCGTCAAGTCTAACAATTTAATTTCCATGGCGGGTGATGACCCGCGGCGTGGGCGATCATGTATTCTAGCAGCTTACGCATTAGTTTTTATCCCTACGTTGTATCATTGGAGATATTTTAATGTTGTATCACGGTTAATTTTGTGACAATCAGCTGTGAAGGTATCTGTATCTAATAGGTGTAGTGTTTTACAGATAACCTTAGTTGCTACCACATTTATACCTCAGTCAGAATTATTCTGGAATATTGTGATGACTACGTTGAATGTCTAGGGTTATGTAAATGATGAAGTGTAAGTCACAACAACAACAGACAGATAAACAATTTAATGTATTCCACCACACTTGACAACACTGTGACACTCACACACATTTAACACTCTATAAGACTATCTTAAATGAGTCACTGGTAAAGTTTCAAATATATATGTATTAATTACTTTCACTATTATATATCCTGATTCAACTACAAAGTGAACCAGGAATCACAATCAAATGTAATCACAATTTATATGTACAGAATTTATAAATATGAACCTTGTAGTGACATATTTTATTAATATTATCCTATGTGTGTCAGTTGTGTAGTAGTACTATGAGGTAATACTGGTTTTGTTTTTCAAGCTATGTTGTTATTTGTCATCATGACTTCAAGTGTTTGTTTATCTGGGAAATAGTATGGGGGAAAAGTTCACAGTTCCTGTCAATTTAAGCAAGGTATTGTCCCTCTTCTTTACTATAATGTCAATTTTTGAGGGGACACATAATGTTGAGCTCCTCTGGCCACATAGGCTTAACTTTCGTTATGGCGGCAGGAAAAGACTCCTCTGCTCGATTGCTCCCCTGTGTTCTGGAGACACCTCACTGGTCGCTATCTGGACCCAGGAGTATGCTGTCAGCCTCCAGATTCAGCAAATCTCAGACCAGGTGCTGCTCAATAACTTTAGGACCACAGTCCCTGAAACAAGAAGGTTGTACCTCCTACTTCATAACTAATTTATAATCTATTTCCAGACTGAACACAATACATAACAAACACTGAGTTCAGAGCGGTAGGCCAATTGCTATCTTCATCTGAAACAATTGACATCAGTATACTTCTCCCTAATGGTTACTACGCCTCTGCAATTCCAGCATTATTTCTTTCTAGTCAATAAGATAGGTGTCAGTGTACTGTTTGGCAATTCCATGTAGTTTTACTTTCCTCCGACACCTTCTGTTCAGGTTGGAGCACTATATAGGCTTTGCCTCATGTTCGCTACTGAACCACACACATATACAGACATAAATTATCAATTTACATTCAATTTTCATTAAAAAGATATCAAATATTTTAAGCTTACCACAATTCATGGAAATAATACAGAATTACGTTGACTGGCAATGAATATGGCACAAAATCCGACCTGCCACTGTCTCAGGCTTTTATTTAGAAAAATATAAGATGAATCTCAACGCACTGTTGCTTTAGAAAGTTTATTTGAAAATGTGGTGCTGACCTGACGCTCCTAATTGACTATATTGGCGGGTCTAACCAATCGAGCCATGTTTACACAAGCGTTTGAAAAAAAGTACCCTTCCTTCCGTCTCCCCTAACAACAAAAGATAGTATTTGTAGCCCGACTAATCGTGTTTAGCCTTACATTTATTGCGCTCCAATCAAATAGGATTTAACATGGGGACCTATTTCCCGAACAATGGTGGTGTCAAAATCTGCCACTGAGCGATTCTGATTTTGGTGTTGTCTGACACCCTCACTATTTCTTTTGGCTATAATTTGTTAATTCCTAGACTATTTGCGTAACACTTAACATATTATTTGTCAGCAAGTCCTAAGGAACCCAACTATATAAATTTTATGGGGCTAAGGGGCTGCGTTCAAAATATGTATTTTCTTCTAGGATAGTCGTGCTGTTGCCACCTCCTCACTTCCAAACTTTATGGTGTCTGCTGTACTGTCATACTAATGTCAGGATTTTAGACATAAAACAGTAGAATGTCATGTTTCCTAATAAGCGTTTTGTAAGTTTTAAAACCTAACTCTCGTATGGGTAGTGTTTTTTATCACTGTCGATTTGAAAAAAAGCTAGTGCTTGTGGCCTTACACGCGTGAGGGTAGTAATTGTATAGCGAGACGCGTGTTAGTGTGGCATGCGTTCCGGCTTTCAGCCCTCCCTTCTCTCTATCCTAATTCCATCTGTCTTTCGTTTATGGTAACTTAGTGTATAAAATGACATGAATGGAATATTAAATATAGGTCAGCTTGCGTATCTCAAGGTTTTTCTTAGAAATGCAGTACACGTTTTATCGTAGAAAGCGTGTATGCTGCAGTAGGCTTTTACTATCAACGTGAAACGTTACAATTTGCAGACGAAGTAGAAAACACGGGGGATTTCGAGTACAGTCATTGTGACAGCACTGTTCTTTACCATTCTTCTTTCCTTTTATTGAAGTTATTTGTTAGGCTTTACATTTACTTTTTAATTTATATATGTGGATTAGAATTTCACACGACAGGCATGTGGCTGGTAACCTCACCATGAAATCAAATGGTTACATAAAACAGCACTTCAAGAGCATGTTAATGCTTGGTGCAGGCTTCCTGACAGTATCAATGACGATGGTTTGGCCATTGACAAATATTTGTAACGTTTAACTTCCAAGAAACTCTCAAACAAAATAGTGTTTGCTCAAGGTTAATGCCAGTTTTTACAGCTATAGGCGTCTGTGCATATTCTGTTTCCTATTTCTGTTGTTCTCATTACTATTCGCTGAAGGGAAAGACTGAATGAAACAGTTCGTTCAAATAAACACGCACCTCCATCACCCGAGCTATGGATTGCGTGCCTGCAGGGATGACATAGCCACTTTGCAAGTGGAAAGCCATAATCTCTTTTATGCGGGCAGTCTACGGTCCCACTCTTCAGAAATGCGATCGTTCTCGCAGACCCCGATCCCTTCAGAAATATGCTTGCGTGATTGTGGAAAGAAAGAAAAACTACATGCAGGTGGATATTTTTGTTGTTGCGTGATGGAATTAGGCCAAGCGATTGAACCAGTCAGACCTGCCAAGTTGGTCTGTGATAAAGAGCGGCAGTCCAACCTTCTCCTATTTTGGCTAGCAACAATTTTGTTTATCCTCTCAACGTTTGCATGAACGTCCGACTCTAGTAAATGTTATTCTCATTTCATTAGAGGCAAATTCATGATTATATCATTATTATTAAATAACGTTTTATAACCGAAATACTTCATTCCGACAATGAGCGCCGGGCTGGCTGGGTTGGTGATTATGTCTCTCTATTTTCTACAGTCGCTGATGTCTTGGATCAGCTGTTTACAATATCTTCCCATTGACTCCTACCTTTCAGTTACCAATGGAGCCTAGGCCTTCGACAGGCCTATGTCAGGCCTTCTGTCGCGCCCATCAGCTTCGCTTCTTTCCGGTCTTCCTCATCATTATCATTTCTATTTATAGATCTGTTCCGCGTGTTTTTGGTCTACATCTGCTTCATTAGCCTGGGGGTTCCAGAAAAATGCTATCAACAGGTTTGCACGATGTGTGCTCTATCTCTCGCTAGCGTCTTGTTATCGTCACTTGTTCTATCTACACTTGTCTGGTGTGTGTTTGTGTGTGTGTGTGTGTGTGTGCTCTATCTCTCGCTAGCGTCTTCTTCTCATCACTTGTTTTATCTACACTTGTCTGGTTCTTCACGTCAGTTTCATATTAGTGATGTTATGTGTGTGTGTGCGTATGTGTGTGCTCTATCTCTCGCTAGCGTCTTGTTCTCATCACTTGTTCTATCTACACTTGTCTGGTGTGTGTGTGTGTGTGTGTGTGTGCTCTATCTCTCGCTAGCGTCTTGGTTCTATCTACACTTGTCTGGTGTGTGTGTGTGTGTGTGTGTGTGTGCTCTATCTCTCGCTAGCGTCTTTTTCTCATCACTTGTTTTATCTACACTTGTCTGGTTCTTCACGTCAGTTTCATATTAGTGATGTTATGTGTGTGTGTGCGTATGTGTGTGCTCTATCTCTCGCTAGCGTCTTGTTCTCATCACTTGTTCTATCTACACTTGTCTGGTGTGTGTGTGTGTGTGTGTGTGTGTGTGTGCTCTATCTCTCGCTAGCGTCTTCTTCTCATCACTTGTTTTATCTACACTTGTCTGGTTCTTCACGTCAGTTTCATATTAGTGATGTTATGTGTGTGTGTGCGTATGTGTGTGCTCTATCTCTCGCTAGCGTCTTGTTCTCATCACTTGTTCTATCTACACTTGTCTGGTGTGTGTTTGTGTGTGTGTGTGTGCTCTATCTCTCGCTAGCATCTTGTTCTCATCACTTGTTCTATCTACACTTGTCTGGTGTGTGTTTGTGTGTGTGTGTGTGCTCTATCTCTCGCTAGCGTCTTGTTCTCATCACTTGTTCTATCTACACTTGTCGTGTGTGTTTGTGTGTGTGTGTGTGCTCTATCTCTCGCTAGCGTCTTGTTCTCATCACTTGTTCTATCTACACTTGTCTGGTGTGTGTGTGTGTGTGTGTGTGTGTGTGTGTGTGTGTGCTCTATCTCTCGCTAGCGTCTTCTTCTCATCACTTGTTTTATCTACACTTGTCTGGTTCTTCACGTCAGTTTCATATTAGTGATGTTATGTGTGTGTGTGCGTATGTGTGTGCTCTATCTCTCGCTAGCGTCTTGTTCTCATCACTTGTTCTATCTACACTTGTCTGGTGTGTGTTTGTGTGTGTGTGTGTGCTCTATCTCTCGCTAGCGTCTTGTTCTCATCACTTGTTCTATCTACACTTGTCTGGTGTGTGTGTGTGTGTGCTCTATCTCTCGCTAGCGTCTTCTTCTCATCACTTGTTTTATCTACACTTGTCTGGTTCTTCACGTCAGTTTCATATTAGTGATGTTATGTGTGTGTGTGCGTATGTGTGTGCTCTATCTCTCGCTAGCGTCTTGTTCTCATCACTTGTTCTATCTACACTTGTCTGGTTCTTCACGTCAGTTTCATATTAGTGATGTTATGTGTGTGTGTGCGTATGTGTGTGCTCTATCTCTCGCTAACGTCTTCTTCTCATCACTTGTTCTATCTACACTTGTCTGGTGTGTGTTTGTGTGTGTGTGTGCTCTATCTCTCGCTAGCGTCTTCTTCTCATCACTTGTTTTATCTACACTTGTCTGGTGTGTGTGTGTGTGTGTGTGTGTGTGTGTGTGCTCTATCTCTCGCTAGCGTCTTGTTCTCATCACTTGTTCTATCTACACTTGTCTGGTGTGTGTGTGTGTGTGCTCTATCTCTCGCTAGCGTCTTCTTCTCATCACTTGTTCTATCTACACTTGTCTGGTGTGTGTTTGTGTGTGTGTGTGTGCTCTATCTCTCGCTAGCGTCTTCTTCTCATCACTTGTTCTATCTACACTTGTCTGGTGTGTGTGTGTGTGCGTATGTGTGTGCTCTATCTCTCGCTAGCGTCTTGTTCTCATCACTTGTTCTATCTACACTTGTCTGGTGTGTGTGTGTGTGTGTGTGTGCTCTATCTCTCGCTAGCGTCTTGTTCTCATCACTTGTTCTATCTACACTTGTCTGGTGTGTGTGTGTGTGTGTGTGCTCTATCTCTCGCTAGCGTCTTGTTCTCATCACTTGTTCTATCTACACTTGTCTGGTGTGTGTTTGTGTGTGTGTGTGTGCTCTATCTCTCGCTAGCGTCTTCTTCTCATCACTTGTTCTATCTACACTTGTCTGGTGTGTGTGTGTGTGTGTGTGTGTGCTCTATCTCTCGCTAGCGTCTTGTTCTCATCACTTGTTCTATCTACACTTGTCTGGTGTGTGTTTGTGTGTGTGAGTGTGCTCTATCTCTCGCTAGCGTCTTCTTCTCATCACTTGTTTTATCTACACTTGTCTGGTGTGTGTGTGTGTGTGTGTGTGTGCTCTATCTCTCGCTAGCGTCTTCTTCTCATCACTTGTTCTATCTACACTTGTCTGTGTGTGTGTGTGTGTGTGTGTGTGTGCTCTATCTCTCGCTAGCGTCTTCTTCTCATCACTTGTTTTATCTACACTTGTCTGGTGTGTGTGTGTGTGCTCTATCTCTCGCTAGCGTCTTCTTCTCATCACTTGTTTTATCTACACTTGTCTGGTGTGTGTGTGTGTGTGTGTGTGTGTGTGTGTGTGTGTGTGTGTGTGTGTGTGCTCTATCTCTCGCTAGCGTCTTCTTCTCATCACTTGTTTTATCTACACTTGTCTGGTGTGTGTGTGTGTGTGTGTGCTCTATCTCTCGCTAGCGTCTTCTTCTCATCACTTGTTTTATCTACACTTGTCTGGTTCTTCACGTCAGTTTCATATTAGTGATGTTATGTGTGTGTGTGTGCGTGCGTGCGTGCGTGCGTGTGTGTGTGTGTGAGAGAGAGAGAGAGAGAGAGAGAGAGAGAGAGAGAGAGAGAGAGAGAGAGAGAGAGAGAGAGAGAGAGAGAGAGAGAGAGACCTTCAAAATGTCAGCTCCAGGAAAGAAACTGATAGCCTTCACCAAATCTCCTGACAGAGAAACTGTGTGGAAATGAGAGAAACTGTATGGCCAAGGAGAGAAACCTAAGACAGACTGTCAACCTTATGAGAAAAATAGATGTGCTTATAATGAAGACAATGAGAGCGTCCTGAGAAATAGTTGTGGTTACATTGAGAAATGAAGGCTGAGACAGATTACCAACTTTTTTTTTTTTTAAAGAAATGGATGCGGTTATATTGAGGATGATGAGAGAGGCCTGAGATAGACGACCAACTTTATAAGAGTAATAGATGTGGGTGTCGTATTATGACAGTTAATTGAATTCTCTCATTTTGCCAGTAGGTCGACGCCCACTTCTTTTTTTCTAGGTTAAGTACCTCTCTTTCTCTAATAGACTTCATTCTGTTGTATAAACTCTGGTTCCTTAGTTGTCAATCTTATGAGTGGTCTCCCTTTGGGTCGTTTTATTGGTCTAAAATTCAATCTTTGTCTTCACTAATGCCAGGGGTCGTGTTTTTCTTTATCTTCTCTATGCTCCTCACCTTAGGCCTTTGTTCATGGCAAAGTCTGGAGTACACTAGCTATTCCCTGAACTTAGACCGCGGTCGCAACTTTCCTCTATCAGACGGGTGCTGATTTAACGTAAGATGGTGCCACCGCGCCACCTGCATGCACGAATCTAATTCTGGACTCCCTTCGTTTATTTTATCTGCCTCGGTCCTAGCGCAGGGACTGGGAAACTAATTCTGTCATCTTCCCTGAAAGACGGAGACAAGTTTGTTTTTTTTTTTTTAAATCTCGGCTCATATAGTGTCTTAAATCTTTGAGTTTGGTCAGAACATGCTCCAGCGCGCAAATGTGCGAAACAAAGCGGCAACTCTCCCACCAGGTGGAGCTATGTCAAAAGACCAACTTTAAAAGCAACTGTCTTATGTTTGTACTATTCGCCAAAACTAACACGTATACTAGAGAACTAGAACGGAAACTTCCTATTCACTTGCGAAAATGACACATTATTCTAATGCCTGTACGATTTGGAATTCCATTTTTTCCCCATTTGCGGGGTAAGCCAACAATATAGATGTAGAAAAACAAGCCTAGATATTAGCCTGTACATAATTGCTAGCTTTACCTTATTTTCTATGTGTGCCCAAGCTCTGGAAAAGAACAGTTGGGCGACCGCAGCTCAAGTTCAAAGATGTGTGCAAGAGAGACATGAGTGCACTGGACATAAATCCAGCAACCTGGGAGGATGAAGCTGCCGAGAGCACCAAGTGACGATCCTCTCTACGCACCACCTCAGATTGGGAGAAAAGAAGCTCTCACGGCAAGCAGAAAAGAGAAGAAAACGTCGAAAGGGACAACAGGAGAAAAAGCAGCTGAAGGTTGCCACCTCAGGGGCGTATTTCCATAGTCAGTTATGACTGAAGGGGCTATTATTATTATAGCTTATTTTGTAAACTTAACCACTACATATTAATAAGGGTTGGGTATCCTTTCTTTGTATTACTCAGGGTAACGGTAAATCACTTCATAGAAGGAAACCACTATTATTGAACTATCTACTGCTCGAAGAAAACCCATTAATATCATTTATGCTTTTAAAATAACTTACAAGTCATTTCACGGCAATATCCCAATGACTGTCGCCGAACTCTCTGCAGTGACTATTCCATTGGTGTTATTCATTATAATTAGGGAACATTCTGTGCGGAACGTTCGGCGACAGTCATTTGGAAATTACCCATTTCACGTTTTTTCACCCACAATAAAAAAGGCAAAAGTTTTTCCTGTAACAGTATATATATATATATATATGTGTGTGTGTGTGTGTGTGTGTGTGTGTGTGTGTGTGTGTGTGTGTGTGTGTGTGTGTGTGTGGTTCTGTGTGTGTGTGTCACTGGGTGCCTCCCCTTTTCTCTGCAGTAGTGGTCCAACAGTGGCCAAAACCTAAAGTTAGCTAATGTGGGTCTTCAAAGGTATCTACATTCGCACAAGATTACTCTTGGCAGAGATGCAGATAGAAGGATGATGATGCTTCTACCTCGAGGGAGTTCGCACAAGATATTTAAGAAATCGAGAAATTCATATGCTTATTATTATTATTATTATTGCTCCTATTGGCTTTTTAGATGTGTGTGTGTGTGTGTATATATATATATATATATATATATATATATATATATATATATATATATATATATATATATATATATATATATATATATATATATATATATATATTAGAACACTTATTTACACGTGTGCACTTCTCTTTGTAATAATTAATTCATCTATAAATTTGCAAAAAAAAACAACATATACAAATTTAATGATCAATTACTTTAACACTTGTAAATAAATAAGAGCTGGTGATTAATAAAAATAAAGTAAGTCACATCATGGAATATATCGGCTTTCGTAAGCTTACTTTTAGAAAAGAAAGTTCTTTGTTTGGCCGGCTATAAATGGGACTTGCCAAAATGCTAAAGTGTCAATGCTGCTGGTTCTGTAGATTCGTCTCTGTGGTGAGGGCACATTTCCAGATCAGTGAGGAAGTAACCGGTCCTGGTCAAGGCAAGAATCTTCACAACCCGTAGAATTTAGGTTTCAACTGTCAATTAAGGAGGTCCACTACTATGAAAACTGGATTTTACGTACAAAATATAGATTTTTTACTTTTGAGCTTATTTTATTAAATAATCATCGAGGAATCGATTGAGCAAGGTTTTATAACATAAAAAATGCATTTGATGTATCAAAAAGCATATTGTCGGCACCACCCCCATGCTATGATTTTCAAATTTGTGCCGAAAATGCACGATTTCTCACTAAAACTATCAAACAGAGGAGTCTCAAATTTGGCATGCATATAGTACACATCTATATCTTTAAAAAAAACACATCTGCAGTTTTGATATTTTGGTAATTTTCTTTTATTAATTTTTTAAAAATATTAAAAAAAATATTTTTTCACACAAATATAGTTTTTTTTTTTTAAATCATTAAAAATATAATTTAAAACTTATAAAAATAATCATGAGTAGTACACATCTATATCTTTAAAGTAACACATCTGCATTTTTGATATTTTGGTAATTTTCTTTTATAAATTAAAAAAAAATATTTAAAAAAATATTTTTTCATACAAATATAGTTTTTTTTTTTTTTTAAATCATTAAAAATAGAATTTTAAACTTATTAAAATAATCATGAGTAAAATTGTTTTAATTTTCAGTCACAACATGTGGGTGCAATTTGATAAAGTTTGGTCAATGGGAAACAAGATTTTTGTTCTTGAAAATTGGTGAAAAACCCAATATAGCGGTTGTTTTTTTTTTTGGTTACCAGGGTAGAAGGAAAGAAGAAAAATTAGGCAAGACAAAGGCGAGAGGAGAAGCTGCAGGAAGCTGAAGGAGGGGCAGCATATAGTGCTGGACAATTTTAAACACATTCAGCCCCCCAGAATGGAGTATATTGGACAAGACAAGTCACTCGATGACTAAAATGCATTTTTCTCAAAACTAACATTTTATTAACAAAAAATGTTTTTTTTTTTACAAACTATCCAATAGATCAGTCTGAAATTTGGCATGCATATAGGACACATATATACCTTTAAATTGACAGGGGCTTTGTTTGATATTTTGGTAATTTGCTTTGATATATTTTTTTAAATATATTTTTTTCATTGTTTTTCATACAAATATAGTGTATTTTTTAAAAAAAAGTCATTAAAAATAGAATTTTTATGTTATCAAAAAAAGCCCTAGACAAATTGTTTTAATTGTCAGTCACAACATGTGTATGCAATTTGATAAAGTTTGGTCAATGGTAAACATAAGATTTTTGCTCTTGAAAATTGGTGTAAAACCCAATATGGCGGTTGTTTTTTTTTTTTTGGTTACCATGTAGAAGGAAAGAAGAAAAATTAGGCAAGATAAAGGCAAAAGGAGGAGCTGCAGGAAGCTGAAGGAGGTGCAGCATATAGTGCTGGACAATTTTAAACACATTCAGCCCCCCAGAATGGAGTATATTGGACAAGACAAGTCATTCGGTGACTAAAATGCATTTTTCTCAAAACTAACATTTTATTAACAAAAAATGTTATTTTTTTACAAACTATCTAATAGATCAGTCTGAAATTTGGCATGCATGTAGGACACATATATACCTTTAAAATGACAGGGGCTATTTTTGATATTTTGGTAATTTGTTTTGATATATTTTTTAAATATTTTTTTTTCATTGTTTTTCATACAAATATAGTGTTTTTTTTTTTTTTTAAATCATTAAAAATAGAATTTTTAACTTATCAAAAAAAGCCCCTGATAAATTGTTTTAATTGTCAGTCACAACATGTGTGTGCAATTTGGTAAAGTTTGGTCAATGGGAAACATAAGTTTTTAGCTCTCGAAAAGTGGTGAAAATCCAATATGGCGGATTTTTTTTTTTTGGTTACCATGGTAACCACATTTTTTTAACAAAATAAACTGTAGAATTTGGTTCATGGACATACACTGTGTCTATTGAGCACATAAAAAGTTTGAAAATGTTATTAGAACAAAAGTTAGTTTTCACTGTAGGGAAACCCCTTAAAGCTTTGAGCCACAGAATGGTAGTACAGCAAATGATCTCTTCGTGTCGTCCACAAATAGTCGGGTCGCTTCGTGCTGGTACCACAAACTCAATCATTGAGACATCTTAGATTCTTGCTCATGTAAATAGTCTTGGCAACTTGATATAGATACCTAGATCACACGTCGGGGTATTTAGTCCTATTAACAATCCCCCTGCGACTTTATGAGTAAGTCCTGTATAAGTCCGGTTTGCTGTAGCGTTCAGAAGTATTCCTTTAAGTCCGGTCCTATTTAAAGTCTGAATCTTCTATTCTCTCCTGGCTTCAGTCTGAGATGTCTACATGACGATTTCGGGAATGCCATGCCGTGTCTAAAAAGTCCTACATTATATCACAGACTTCGCCCACGCACTCTTGTTGTCTACTACTAGGCAACTCTCAATCAGAGCGATTGTACTTGACAACTGGAATTGCTAAACCAATGCATTCAAAGTGCATGTTATAATAGCGTAGTGCTTATGGAATTTTCTGCGCGACTCATACGTTTGAGAATTTAAACAGCCATTTTCCATATATGTAATTTGTGGCACAATCGGTTATAAATTCTGGGCATTTAGATTGAACTACCATCCCTCCTAATTTTTTTCTGATTTTTGGCATGCACATTTCACTTCGTTTTGGTTCTGTAGATAAAAGCGGGGTAATTGACTTCATTCGTGAATCTCATAGGTTCACTCCCCTGTTTCTATAACGTTGGTAGGAGATAATTGGCGCGTCCTGGACTCATCGTCGTGGACCGCGACATCATTCTTTAGAGCTCTTTTGACCACGAATCAAAAGCCCAACACTCAGTTTGAGATTTAGCGGCAAAAAGTCCCCGAGTCTTTGACACCAGGGAAAGTTCTTGCCGTACGCGTGACGGTGGACAGAATTGTTACGCCGTATATTGGCGGTGTATTTCTTTATTTATCACGAAAACACGGGAAACTGTTCCTAGGGAGTTCCGTCATGTTACGTAGCAGAGTGGCGAGGGAGAGACTTGCCTGCGTTGTGAGATGACGGTCACAAAGAGTTCCCCGTGCTTTGATGGCCAGGAAAGTCTGGGACCCTCTAGCGTAACCCTCTCCTTCCTGTTACGCCTAATTCTTTTGTAGCGTGTCTCCTAGAGAATTCTCTGGGTATTTATTACGTTAATTTTGGCATTCTCTATGCAGATGTTGGAACCCGCCTCGAATACCTACAACCCAAATCTCACTACAGTAGAACTCCATTTATCCGAACCCCATGGGACCGAGCATCGTTCGGATAATCAAATGTTCGGATAATTGGATTACATGATGTATCGAGTACATGTACACATATTTCTAAAAATAATTAACAATCACAAGGAAAATACACTATAAAACATATTTACTTGTACTGTAATAATAATACCCACACTGTATTAGATCACTGTATCACCAAAATCTTTCATTACACTGCAGTGCATGTACTACTTGTATTAATTATTTTTGTTAAGAAAGAGAAATGTTTTCAAAATAACATTACAAACAATTCAAAACCAGGCGCAACTTACGTATACATGTACTTGCACAGATGTAGCCCACTATTTAAAATAATGAGGAATCCTCTTTTGCGCCAAACTGGATAGTCTGCTTTTGGCTGCTAAGTCCCGCATTCTCTTCAACAGCAGAAGCTGTGTAGGACAGCTGTCATCTTCTTGCTCGTACCAAGCCATCGCTGTTTCTAGTGCTATAAAGGCCTCTTCAGGACTTGGTCGACGTTTTGGGTTTTCTTCATAATCTACAAGTACATCATGTACTTCTGAGGAGTCTTCATCATCGGTCACTACATGTATTTGGTTTTCTTCTTGCACAAAAGACAAAATTTCTTCGTCATTCAAAAACTGAAAACCAGAATCATTATCATCTTCTAGCCACATGTGTGCATCATCTTTGTCACAGTCCGAAAATCCGGGCATTGCTTGAAACAGTTCCACAACTTCATTTATACAATCATCATTTGTGTCCACTGCAGTAGTTTCATTTCCTCCTTTTTTCCCAAGCAATCTATTCCAAGCCTTGTTGAGATTATCTTGTGACAGGGTGGTCCAAACATCAGCTTACATATAGCAGCAGTCTTTGAGATTAAGCTTTTTTTGAAAACGCCACCACACTTTCTTCATCTTCAGCCAACAATAAACGACGCAGGACTTCCTTCTTGTACATCTTTTTAAGCTTTGCTATAACACCCTGATCCATTGGTTTAATCAGTGCTGTTACATTGGGAAGCAGAAAAATTACTTTAAAATTTGCATCAACTGCATTCAATGTATCCGTCTCTGGATGAGATGGTGCATTGTCCAGTAGAAGAATTACTTTTCCAGTTTTCTTTTCTTGTTCTTTCAACCTCTTCACATTTGGGATGAACTGATTTGTATACCAATCAAGAAATATTTCACTATTCATCCAAGCACTCTTCTGTGCTTTGTAGCACAATGGGAGACATGTCACATTCTTTAAACAACGTGTTTTTTTGGCTTTGCCGATCATTAGCACCGGTAAACGATGACTTCCACTGGCATTCGCGGCTACCAAAATTGTTACTCTCTCTTTGCACTTTTTAAACCCAGGGGCAGCTGCTTCGCGCTGAGATGCAAGTGATTTTTGAGGCAATGATTTCCAGTATAAGCCAGTCTCATCGGCATTATACACATCATCGAGTAAATAACCTTCTTCTTCCAAAAAAGCCAAGAATGTTTCTTTAAAATTTTCAGCGGCAGTTGCATCGCTAGATGAAGATTCCCCTTGAATCTCCAATTCTCGTATGCCATGACGAGATTTAAAGTTTCTTAACCATCCCTGGCTAGCCTTAAAGTCAGGAGGACCGTCAAGTTGACTGTTGAACTGAAGTGCCTTTTCACACAATAGAGAGCCAGAGATAGGTTCCCCTTTGCTTCTTCTTTGCACAAACCATATATACAAAGCCTCTTCCAATTTCAAATCTTTCGCATTTCTCATGGTTTTATGTTTCTTCGACCCATTTTCACTATCCAATTTCGATGCAAAACTCATAATTTTATCCTTGTTACTTTTGATGTCAGAGACGGTAGCTTTCTCAACATTGAAAATCCTCGCAAATGAAGACACAGTTTCACCTTTTCCTAGTCTCTTGATAATTTCTGTTTTCGTTTCAATTGACAAAACATTGCGGTTCCTTTTATATGCTTTAGGCCTACTGGAAGATGCCAGGTCGCACAGAGAAATACGTGTACACCAAAATTATTCTGCTGTAGTAGCAGACACAATTATTTTAAGTTGAACTGTCTGTTTAGCCAGTGTTCTGCCTAGAACTCACACGTACACTGGATTGGTAAACCAGATATTAACGGACTTTATGATCTAACTGACTTCATGTACGTAAGCGACCGTCCATTAGCCCATCTCATTGTCTACAAATTGTTCGCACACATTTGAAGCTTGCCGCATCAAAAGATTCAGAACTGTAGTCTAACGTGACTGGTGGAGACTGATTTTTTTTTTTTCTGGAAAAAGTGTTCGGATAATTGGATGTTCGGATAATTGGGGTTCGGATAAATGGAGTTCTACTGTATATAGGTAGGCTTGGCCGTCTCTCATTGCTTCAGTCCTAAAATTCCTGCCGTGAGAAGTTAGAAGACTTAATACCAGCTTGCCTGCTTATTAATAGAGTATGAAATTCTGACAGTCTTGGTAAGCACGTTTAGTAATTGGTACTTTGTATAAATTTTTGTGCTTGGGATTTGTGATAAGTCAGAGTAAGCCTTCATAAAGGGTTTTTAGTAATGTGGTAAATTATAGCAATCATTCAACCCAAAAATCTGAAGCTATAGCCAGTTTCTTTTTTTTTTTTTTTTTTTTTTTAGAAGGAAATTGTGATTTTATACTGCTACTAGTTATAAGAGCCCAATGGATGTGTGACTTGATGTCTGATATAGTTCATTAAAATAAATACTCGGCTTCCTCTATATATGGATAACTATGTAATTGAGTCTTTACCACACAAAAAAGGTTCACCTAAGCAATCGAAATATTTTGGCATCAAGGGCGGATTATGTATATATATGTAGTTTTTCCCCACATGTAACTTTAATTTAAGTAAGCACCTGTACATTAGTTGATTATTTTAAACTCATTTATAATGTTTTCCTAGTGCAGACTTCTATTGTTGTCATATGCTGTATGTAATTATTAAATGTGTCGAACGCCACTACTACCAGGTTAGACTGGTCGGCGAATTTGTAGAAGCAGGTGGGTTAGCAGACCTGACTGATTTTAAGGTCACGTCTCGCCAAGAAGGGAGGGCAGCCTTGCATACATGCCTAAAACCCACCCCAGCGTTAGTTGCGGTTAGCCAGTCTTCGTGTTATTACGCAAAAGCTACAATAAGCCGACCCTGCACTTATTGTTTGATCGGACGGTGAGCAGGGGAGAGTAAGAAGAAACTGCGAACCACCAGGTCAAAATTGACCAGCTGACAGGGGGAGATGGGTTAGTTGTATGTTTTTATGTACCTATTTCGACAACGTTTATCTGTTGTGCCGTGTTGTAATGTTTATGTTTAATTTAGCGAGTTTTAATTATATTTTCGTTACAGCAAAACCCTATCATCTCAGGTAGACCACAGAGCCTCAGCCGGATTTTGCCTTCCTGTTATCCGTGGAAAGGCGATTAAAGCATCGACCCATGTACAGCCGGGTTGCACATCACCTATAGTAGTGCGTGTTATCATCACCCCATTACGGGCTCATTGAGGATTGTCCTTTGCTTGGAGTATATGAATAATTCGTCAACCACAAAATAAGAGGAGCGCCCATGCTCCATTTGTACCAGTTATAGAACGTGGATTATTTCCTCATCATCTATGTTATCTTGAGTGTTTCCTTCGCACCCCTCGGTCTCCCGGATTTACAGCCGGGTGCAGTTATATCACGGATTAATCAGCAGTTACCCTGGAGAAGAGAGGATCACCATTTCTCCGACGGCTAACAGTGATCCCAGCGGAGTATCAACGCACTCGTGCCAACGAAGAAGGATTTGTGGTAGAGTGCACTCAAATAGAGGGGGAGGGTAGATTTAAGAGACTGTGTACCAGAGCATCTAGTAAAAGTTATTACCAGTGTCGCTGACAGAGCAAAGTCAGCGCGATTAGTGTTTGTGTGGTTAGGGCTTTTTTTTATTTCAGGTTTTTTCCAGCCAACGGATTATTAGTTTTATACCAACCCCATAAGTGTGGGAGTGTGGAACCAACTTTGTTTATTTTCGAAAGTGTTCCCAAATTTGTATACTAACCTTAATTTTTTTTTTTTTGTGTCTCGGCCAGTGACACCTGCATTGTATCGTGGTTTTCTTTGTTATGGTGATAGATTTTAATGCTTATTTTACAATAGTTTTTTTGACTGTTGTTAATTAAAAAAAATTACTTAACGGATCAGACTTCTCTTCCTATCTGTACCTGTACTCTTTACCTTGTACTCGTACTTTTGTGTGTGGATACACTGTAGTGTAATAAACCTTATCGCCTAGCAGAGCAAGAGGCAGTGTGACAGTAGTTGAACAAAAGGTCACTGAGTGGCGAGGGGAGAGTCAGTATAGGTTCTCACCCTCGATAACTATAAGTCACACTATCCACCATCAACACCATTTCTCTTCTATCATCTCAGACCTCTCTCAGAACTTCGTCTTGTCTCTGACATCACACAGACTGGGTTCTCATCTCAGGCAGACTCTTACATAACTCAATCGTGACAGAATTGTGATTTCCGTAAAGTGTTGTCAAAGTTGACTTATATGACACTTCCTGCTCACTCTTCAAAATGTCTTCCAAGATTGCATTTATCTATAATAAAATATCGGAAGTCTGATTACTTAGTTTAGCAGACTCTGTCGATCTCTTGCATCACCTGACTTGTCGCAATCCGACTGCCTGTCTAGACAAATCGTGGTCTATACAATTAAACCAGTATTGCAAGCCCATTCTACTGTCGGATTGAAGTGATTACGCAATCTTGAACAAACACTTCATGCTCGCATTTACCTGGAGTCAATGTGATATTATTACGTTTAATGATTTAATTAATCTCTCAGGGATGGGCGATTGTCTGGCCATGTCATGCATCGAAGCGTGAAACGTGAACAATGAAAGTAGAAAAAATGGTAACAATTCTGAGTAGAGGATAGGCACGAAATTATGTGCGTTAAATATGCCGAAATAATAGATAATAAAAGGCGATGAGAGGAAATTACGAACAAGCAAATGAGCCGTAATGTCCCTATATATATATATATATATATATATATATATATATATATATATATATATATATATATATATATATATATATATATATATATTATTATATATATATATATATATATATATATATATATATATTATATATATATATATATATATATATATATATATATATATATATATATATATATATATATATATATATATATATGTATATATATATATATGTATATATTATATATGTATATATATATGTATATATATATATATATATGTATATATATATGTATATATATTATATATATATATATATATATATATATATTTATATATATATATATATATATATATATATATATATATATATATATATATATATATATATATATGTGTGTGTGTGTGTGGTAGGGTGGGCGAGGTGATGATGATGATAGTATTGTGATATGTTTGATCACTCTCTTGTCACATTCGCACCGACCCGAACAACAATAAAACTCTTGATTCTAGAGGCAGGGGCTGTATTTATTTTTACAACCCATTCAGTGACAAAGCAAACATTAAACAAATAAACTAGCGAACATAACACCAAACAAAACAAAACAAAACAAAACACCCAGCATGTGCCCGATTGCTACTCTGAAGACGCAAACAAAGCAACGGCTGGTTAAAATCATAGTTAAATAATGATACTCTCATCCTTCCACGCCACCTGACATACTCAAATATCACACACGCACACACTCATGCGTGTCGTCCAGTGCGACTAGTATGGTGTTGTGCATGAGGCTGGCAACCTCACCATGTAACACGGATTGCTACCAAAACCACTACTGCAAGGGCACACTCTCAGCTATCACACACACACACACTCATGCATATCGTCCAATGAGACTAGTATGGTGTTGTGCATGAGGCTGGCAACCTCACCGTGTAACACATATTGCTACAGAAACTACTACTGCACGAGCATCTGAATGCTTCATACGGATGAAACCACACTGGTGGTCCCATGCTCCCACAGGAGCGGAGAAGAGAAATATATATCTCCAAGTGAGCCCACGTGCTCTCACAAACCATTCTTCACATAACCATAATTAAATAATAATAAAATGGACATAAAATAATATTCTTCAACTACATGTACATCAAATACTCTCAATAATGAGAATAAACCACCACCCCGCAACTGCTCCATCTCAATATTCATTCCTGCACTCTGAACATGTCGTAAGTGACGACTGGTGCGCCTGGCCACAAGCGTGTCGTATATGACCTCTGATGAGATTGGGAACTCATCGCATGAAACACATTGTTGCAGAAACAACCCTCGTAGTAGCATTGAAATGCTTCTTGTGGGCCTGTAATGGACACCAGCTGCATTGGTGTTTCCACGCTCCGCCGGGAGCAACCAGAGAAACACATGTCTCAACAAAGGAGTGGCCTCGCGCTCTCCCGAAATCTAAATACATATTCTCACTTCAAAGTAACCCATAAATATATACAGTAGAATAATCAATAATCGTGAAATACACTCAATTACTTTTACACTAAAGAAATAAAATATAATTACTCTTGACTTAACAACTAGAACTAGTCATCACATAAAGGAAATTTACCACGAAAACTCTCTCTTCTATTACTGGGGAAAATTACATACTTTCACCCACGTGTCGATTCACCCGATATAAAACTGCGTAACATTATAGGCTTGATAACTAAGAGTGTTACTGCAGACTCCTCGCGCCGCTTTTATACAATCACCACGTGGATGCCATCTTGCTATTGTTAATCTTATCTAAATTCCTGTGAAATAGCTTCATACTATATCTGCCTTTCTGATAAATAAAATACTCGCTCTTAAACTTTCACATCTATCTATCTATCTTTTTATCTCATTAAACATTAAAATAGCCACATCGATATTATTTCAGAATTATATAAAACTAATTCTAATTTAAATTAACTCACGTGTCATGTCTTTGTGTTCTTCTGCTTACCCACACAGGGCGCCTCGTTTCTCTCTCTGGGCGGTTCTTGCAAAAATCGCTCATTCGCCGGCTAGGTGCTTCTTATATAGGCCCTATGGCGCATCACTCACTTACTGCGCGCTGGGCGTATTAATCTTGGCTACTTAAATATCACACGCGATTATCGCTTTAGAAGGGCCGAAAACAGAAATATACACAACTATTTCTAGAGCAAAAACACAATTCTACACCACAACTTAATTTTAAGGCATTATTATGGCCTTTTCATCAATCTTGAAGAATTTACATCTCAGCATGCTTCGCGCACTTCTAAAATACATGGGCGATAAATCTGCCCAAAAACAGGAAGGGGGGCGGGCGTCTCCTTTTCGGCCCCATCACATATATATATATATATATATATATATATATATATATATATATATATATATATATATATATATATATATATATATATATATATATATATGTATATATATATATATATATATATATATATATATATATATATAATATATATATATATATATATATATATATATGT
Organism: Oreohelix idahoensis; assembly: GCA_024509875.1. Taxonomy (NCBI): domain Eukaryota; kingdom Metazoa; phylum Mollusca; class Gastropoda; order Stylommatophora; family Oreohelicidae; genus Oreohelix; species Oreohelix idahoensis. The sequence goes on from JAMPIV010016139.1 coordinate 47,869, forward strand.
ATATATATATATATATAAATATATATATATATATATATATATATATATATATATATATACAGTGTGTCCGGCAGAATCACTACCAATACCAAATGTCAATATTTCTTATACTAATAATAGCAGACCGACCGGATTTTGATTTTCTGTTAGGCAAACTCATTAAGTTTCAGTAGCAACTCACCAAGTTTCAGTAGATCTCCACATGAGCGCCTTTAGTGGCTCGAAGAATGTCAAGACGGTATTCTATCTCTCTCCGCGTGTTTTGCAGCATCTGGGGTGTGACGGATGCACAAGCGTCAATTATTCGCTGCCGAAGATTATCCAGTCCCTGCACCGGAGTTTGATAGACAACGCTTTTTACGTATCCCCATAGAAAGAAATCTAAGGGGGTCAAATCTGGTGACCTTGGTGGCCAATCAATGGGACCTAATCTTCCAATCCATCTGTCTGGAAATTGTTGATGAAGGTAGTTTCTTACTTCATTGGCATAGTGTGGAGGTGCTCCATCTTGCTGGAATATGAATCATTCTGGTATCCTAGGAACTGCAAAATTTTGCAGCATGTTTAGGTACGTTGCTCCTCTGACTGTGGCTTTGGCGAAGAAAAATGGCCCGATCACATAATTCGAGGTTAAGGGGAGGTTTAACCCCCAAAAATGAAGAATTTCATTGAAAATATCAAATTTTAGATACATATTGCACTGGAAAGTACATTCATTTGCCCACATTTCTGTATGTTTATTTTCACTAAAACCTTTGTGGATGATTTTATATAAATTTTTAAAGTATGTTAGGTAAGTGTATTTTTACCTAATTATATATGTAAAATATACAAATTGGTATATTTGTGATGCTATATTGCTTCTAATGCATGGATTTTAATATTCGGTACCATATTCATTTCCCTGAAGCAAACAGAATTCAAGTCTTTCAAACATAGTTTCATGTGTAAAAATAATTTTGACTGGCTAATTTTTATTAACCATGGGGTCCTTTGATGGGTCATCGAAATAATAACGTGGCTGGAGGTATTCCAGTAGAGTGGTAGGGTACCTCCTTATACGCAAATAAAGCTGCAGGTAAGAACGAATCACAGGATTCTGTTTTCTCCTGTGCGAGCTTACATAAATTTGTAAGTAGAGTCCCGTTATATCTTTCCACTTGTCCAATCGATTGTGGATGATAAAATGTGTTGACGAGAATATTTTGAAAAATCCTAAAAACTTCCTCCATCAGTTTCCCTCTGAATTGTGAACCATTGTCAGTTAATATCTGATAAGGGTATCCTAATCTTGTGAATATTGAGAGCAAAGCCTCTCCTACATGTACTGAGTCTGCTGAGGGTAGAGCAATTGCTTCCCCCCACAAAGTACATGTCTACCAGAGAAAGGATGTATTTTTTCGGAAACTGACAAAAAGCGCATACAGTCTGCTGAAATGAAGAATTTAATGAAAAGTAAGCTGCAAAGTCGGACTGATCATCCGCTTGCCAGTCACTCTGATTACGGAAACAACAATTAATTTTCTGTTGTACCAATAAACGCCACTAGGCGTAACGGAACAACAGTTGATTTCTTGTTGCCCTAAGGCGCCACTGGGCGCACTGGCCACGGACTGCTTTGTCGGTCGGTGGCTAAGGATAGAAGAAGAAGAAGCTGCAAAGTATGACACAGAACATGGAATCAATAAAGGAACATACCAGAGATGATTCCTAAATAGCAGGGGGATACTGAGGTGAGTAAATTTTGTGTAAAAGTGTAATTCCTCCCTTTTTTAATAATTTTCTCAAAACCTCATTTTTCACACAAATGTGGGCACGTTGCCCATGATTTTTCAAAAACTATTAGTGATACAGCAGTAAATTTTGGGCCACATGCTGTACACATAGCGCTCATTAAAATAAACTAAAATAAAGGATATATGTTAACAAACTACAAAACTGTTGAGAAATAGCTAAGATACCCCCCTTAAAAATGTCAACTTTTTTTCGATTGGTATGTTAAAATCCATACTTACTTACTTACTTAGTCCTTCCAAACCTCTACACCTCACGGTAGAAGGGGAACGACTAAGTAAGTAAGTAAGTATGTTAAAATCCAAAAAAACTCAGATATTAAACCAATCAAAATTATTTTAGTATACAATCATTATCATATATTAACAAATGAAACAGCCAAATTTCATAACTCAAGTTGTACTCACATTTGAGATATCTTGGGCAACAAAATACCCAAAAAAGCTAAAATTTGCCTTTTTTTCGCTGTTTTTCCGCCATAGATTGCAAGTTTTTAGTATATACCTCAATGTTTTGTATTTTTTTCAGTCATTTTGCTAGTATAAATGACCAGATATAGATATTAACTTATAATTCTGTGTTTTTCATTTTGGGGGTTTAACCTCCCCTTAAGGCACACCACACGTTAAGTTTAGGGCTGTTTCGCTCATGCTCCATTACGACATGTGGGTTTTCATTTCCCCATATCCTACAATTATACCGGTGAACTTTGCCACAAGTGTGTATGGTCGCTTCATCGGAGAATACCACACGATTGAGAAATTCATTGTCATCATCGAGGTGACATAGCATTGCATTTGCGAACTCGGCCCGTCTGGGTTTATCATTTGGCTGTAACTTCTGCACTAGCTGGATCTTGTAGGCTCTAAGCCAAAATCTTTTGTGCACAATGTCGTGAACAGTAGATTTTGGAACACCCAATTCTCCACTTGCCCGTCGAATGGATTTCCGCGGGCTACGTTGAAAAGCTTCGCTAACTGCTTCAACTCTATCTGGAGACAACGCTTCATTGCCGCTTCCCTTCTTTCTCAACAAAGAACCTGTTTCCAACAGTTGCTTGTGCCATTTCACTATGGTATGTCGCTCTGGAGGTTTCTGTCCATATTCCTGCCTGAATCTCCTTTGCACAACAATGGGAAACTTTAATTCCGCAAGCCAATAACAGCAATGCACTTTCTGCTGCACCGTGAACTCCGCCATTTTCACTACACGCTTCATCACATTCCGCGGCTGCGCATTACGTATGCGTTATCTGCACATTATCGGACAATTTATCAATTATCTCACTGCTCCTAAAAATGTGATGGTTTCTATACGAGGTAACCATAAAAAAATAATTCTAACTTACATGGATGAGGAGATATTGACATTTGTTATTGGTAGTGATTCTGCCGGACACGCTCGACCTGTATATATATATATATATATAATATATATATATATATATATATATATATATATATATATATATATATATATATATATATATATATATATTATTATATATATATATATACATTATATATATATATATAATATATATATATATATATATATATATATATATATATATAAGGAGGGAATTGGTATGGCAAGGTAAAAATTGCATCTATTTCTCTCATAAAGTTGACTGTTGTCTCACCGTTGACGTCATCGCTGTCAATATGATCACATCTGTTTTTCTCAGAAAGTTGGCCGTATGTCTCAGGCTTCTCTCATCGCCCTTAATACATCCACTGTCGTAGGGTGGATATAATGATTTAGATGAGTTAGAGAAATAATTCTTCCTGTTCCAAGACATAATTTTCTAGCGTACCTCCCGAGAAGCCACATAATTTTCCAATCTCATATGATTGCGCTGTCCATTTCTTCAGTCCTTCTATCTCATCCATTTTAGACGTAGTACAGTAGTTCGTTGAGCGAGTATGAGATCTCTAACTCACAAACAACAATTAAGGCAAAAATACTTTCTATAGTCTTAACTATACTAAAGTATTACAACACCATATATTATATCAAACGAGCCTTAGATAACCATCAAATTAGAAATTAGTTAACAATAGGTAACTAATTACCAGCAGTACCACCAAGAAGAGTTCTCATAACACAACTTAAAATCTGTTTTTTTTCCCTTGCAAAAATTTATATGTATTTTAGTCTAGGATAATTTATATGTCCCCTCTTTAATCTAATCCTAGACCTGGACACCAATAAGTGAGAAGTACCTACAGCAGTAGTGGTCTAGGAAAGATAAGAGTTTTCATATCTCAGACAAGTGTCTAAATATGAAATAAGTAAATCCCGGATACGAGCATCCCAATTGTCGTGGGGTGGTTTTGAGGAGAAGGACAGCTTGGATGGAATGGACAAATAAAGATAATAATGTCTTATAGATAGTTTACAAGTTCGTAATGAAACTGCCTCTCCTCGGGAAATAGTGTACTACAACTTTACTTCAAAGAGAATTCTGGTAACACAGGATCTCTAGGCGATAAATTCTTTATCCGAAATCCTACAAAGGAATATGTATAGTACATATAGTTGGATTAAAAATATCCCGACCCAATAGTGTATATTAATTATGGCTCTGCCCCCAGGGTGTAGATTTATATTTAAAACAAAATACAGCCCAAATAAAGTTAACAAGAAAAATAACAACAGACGCTGTTAAGTTAAATTGAATAAAAGGGCATAGATTCTCACATATCTGAATATACATATAAATATTTAAAAAAGTTTAGCTCTACTGTTTAGAAAAAAAAACAACTAGTATGTCATCATATAGACCAGAAGATCTTTTCTATGGTAGTTTTGCTGGTAGGTGTTATACTCATCTCCTCAAGGACTATAGTAGCTGCGAAAATTATTTTGTTTCGGACTCTCTTGGTTTGGTCTGCCCCAGCACTTTGGTACAGTGTTACAGTTCTGTCTTATCAGCGGGCGGCAGAGTTTACTTCCCTGGACTCATTGCGCATCTCAAATAAGGATGAGGTAAGTCAGCCCAGCTGAATACTTCTGCTTACTGGTTGATAGGGGTAACTGGGTTTGGAATGGTCACCTGGTTAATAGAGTATGGTTGGTATGGGGTAATCTTTGGTACAGTGGACTCGTACCCTGGTTTGTACCCTGGACCGGTAACCAGGTTTAGTACCTCGTAACCGCAACCTGAGTGGACTGGAAACAATTGAAGTCCCATTAGTGGTTTCAAGAGCAATCATCTCCTAAGTCTGATGGCCGGTAAGCGTCCATCAGAAATTAAATTAACACAATGCTAACTACCATTCAGTAACAGTGTGTTATCTATTATCTATGAACTACTCCTTCTTAACTGACATTATAGCGTATCTTGAGTTCTCAGTCCCTATCTGGCTGTCTGCTTATTTACAGCAGTGGTTTTCCCCATGTGGGCAATGAGTTTCACAAACTGTGAGGTATGGGCTGGGGTCATCAAATGGTTGAGAACCACTGGTTCACCTAGTGCCCATAGAGCAGTATTTTATTTTTGGGATCACTGTCAACAATGGTTTGAGAACCACCGAGTAATAGTTTCCTATGCTGCTTTAACATGTTGGGGTGTCATTGCTGCCAAGGTCTGAGAACTACTGATTTACATTCTTGCTACTTGTGCAGTAAATCATGTGGAGGGTAGTCATGGTCTCAAGGCTTGAGAACTGCTGACTTACATTTTGTCAGTCAAGTGGTAAATTCATTAAATAGCTAAAATAATTGTAAGCATTCTTAAAGTCCTGGTTCTTGTAGAAAATAATATTCATATAACTGATAATAAAATAGTTCTTCAATCATACAACATGGTATATGCATAGGATTGCATTAAATACATATAAAGAACATTCCATGATGAAAAAACACATTAATGCCCCATATGAGACAAAGGGAGAAGACGTGATTGAGAACACTTGTACCAAGTTTGTAGTCTTGACAGAGAACACTGAAGCCTTATAAGAAATAGAAAATAGAAGGACCACTAATACACTTCTGTTTTGCTTGGGTCAATATGCGAACCCCAAAGTAACAACAATAATATACATCAATTATTTAACCCTGTCTTATTTCTGCCAGGCTGTGAAATAAAGATCAGTGGTTAATTAGGTCTATGACCTCAGCAAACCCATACATTAGACTGATCTGTAAATATGCAAATAACAATTATTGTTACTGAAAATAGAAATACATTTAAAACTTTGCTTAACAAAAGGTAAATAAATTGCATTGACCAGCTCATTCTACGCCGTCTCCGTCGATCTAACCTCACGTCTTCTGAATGGCGGGCATTGTCACGCCTTAGAAACCGTGATGATATTGTTATCAAGCCAGCAGACAAAGGTGGTACTTTGGTTGTTTGGCGTAAAGATTTATACATTCATGAAGGAGTTTGTGGTGGGTTTTGATGTTAAAAGAGATAAATATTACTTGTCTACAGATTGAGGTCAGCTATGCAAGTCCCTGAGTCTAATAGTTAAAGATGATGTTCTCAGGGTACCTGACTGCTACCACCCTACGACCTCAATCTGCGATATATTTTGAGTCTATTTTATATTCTGGTGTCTGTTTGTTTATATGGCTTAATGTCTAGGGTAATGCAAAATGTAAGGGTGAGTGTATGACAACAAACACAACTTAACTCATTGAAAAGGGATTAAACAAGTCAATGGTTAAAGTTAGAATAGTATGTTACAGTTTTAATTTCCTGTACCTCAAATCTTTTTTTGGTACAGGAATGTTTAAACTCAAAATGGAATGGAAATATATTTACAGTTCTAATTAAGTCTAACGGACAACTTGTCCTTAAATGTCAAGCTGTAAATGTTTATAACATGGAATTCCCTGATGAAGCACTAGATCTTATGACTGGTCACTATTATGAGGAACGACTTTTCTCATCACTTCCTAAAACTGTTTTATTGCAATAGTGGAGAGTTAATGTTAAATGAACACTCATTAAGCCCGTAGAAGGTTTGGCTTAACTGAATTTCCTTGAGCAATAGTTGATGACTTTCTCAACAACAGTCCATTCGTCACGACAGTGAGACCTAGAGACTGCTTCAGCACTCTTGCTTCAAAATATAGGCAAGTAAACACTGTTGCCTCGAACGTTGCAGCTCCAGTATTACTTTGTGGCACACTGAGTGTTATAGGATGCAACCCTGCAATAAGAGGATTAAGGCCTCCTAAGTACTTGATACATAAATCTCTCCACAACTAACAATTACACATCATTAAACAGTTTAAGATCAGCTTCCTGTGCTAAACAAATAGCTATCGTCCCTATCTTATTTTGTGACAACTTCGTACTCAGGTAATCTTCACAATATCATCAGTTTGGTACATTTCTTTCATAGGAAATTATATTTATTTTACCAAGTCATGTGAAACACTGTGACTTGCCGAAGACGGCCAGTGGTTTGCTTGTCTTACAGTCATAATAGTATATATCAATTTTCAAACAATATGTACCTTCATTGGCTCCATAATTCCACTTAGGCATGCCTGGCTTTTACTAAGAAGTTGCAAGCTTCCACAATGGCAAATGTCGCACAACACCAATTTTTGGTTGGGCGCCTATCTATGTTAGTCTCTACACATCAATAATACATATACATATCAATAATAATGTTTATCTTACTGCAATCAATGAAATATTTCACACATATAAGGTTAACCGGCGATCAATGAGTCAAGCTGAGATCGCCACTGGCAAGAACAGCAAAGGCAATGGGTCATGAATTCATTGTTTCTGATGATAACCTTACTTTTGAAATTTTATCTTCAAGTGGCAACTAAGCGTTAGCAAAACGTTCGTTATATCCCCTCGTTAGTTATGCTCCCCTAAACCAATCAGATCAGGGTAAGCCGACTTGACTCTCTTTTCAAAAATACACGTTCAAAAAATGTACCATCCCCCGATTTTCAAAGTTGTGTGCGGATATCACTGTGTTTGTCTTTCTGTCTTACATTTTTATTTTCTACGATATTTTTGTTATTATCTAAACGATTTTAATGGGGAAAAGCAATTATTAACCAGACGACTGTCTGTCATCTAGCCCTTAGGTTTTTATTTCTCTCTTTATCATAGTTTTCATTTTTGTATTTTTCCTCTTTAGTTATTCAAACAACATACTTTTTCTCTACGGTAAGATACTATATCATAATGAGTAATATGATATTCCTAATAACCAAGTATTATCATTTCAGTTGACAACTGTCCTTTCTTTTCCTTTATTATTCAATTAGAATACGATACTTCATCTATGTTTCTTTTGCCACCTTTTTCGCTACCCTTCCCAAGTTGGTTACTTAGTTTCACTTTCACAATGCATACGCTAGCGTAGGTTTTCCTCCGTGATAACCCCCCCCCCCCCCCCTTATTTTTTTCTCTCGCTCGCTTGTTCTAAGAAAATGAAGCACGCTTTTGGCCGTTCGCCAACCGTGTTTATGTTAGATTTGATTTCCAAGACGGAGAGGGACCAAGGCGGTTGGTTTTTGAGATGGGGTATCATCGCGTGCATTAGCAAAGTCAAATGTTTTATTCAAACCTTAACGGTAGGGGTGAAAAAATGTGCCCTAACAACCGTTTCTAAGGCACTAGTAGATTTTCAAAAGCCAGCCTCTCGTTTTCGTTTTGTGTTACCATAAGCAAGTCCTTAACGTCAACTGTCGCATTGTGTGCTATTAATAGATTTAAAAAACACTTTAGTCAAGGTTTTATTCCTCCCTCTCTCCTTCACTCCTCCTTTTTTCTATCACTCTTTTGGGGAACGAAACACGTGTTATGTTATTTTAAGTCTTTGGACAGAGCAACGAAAAAGCTAGTTTTTTTGGTATCGTTCACTTTGGCGTTAATGCTTTTTTCAAATCCAGCGCGAATCGCAGGCGTGGGTGATGACTTTGGGCAAAAACGGGCGGGGTGGTAAATTTACTTGGCGTAGGGGTTAAATATTACTGTATTTGGCGACTGTATCACTGATCTCGCTACAGAGTTACACAGCTAGGTAACACCCCCTTTTACTCACCTTGTTCTGGTAATGCAACAGTCCGGAATAATCTTACTGTTTATGAGACTATCCGTGGCCTTGTCCATGATGATCTTCTTCCTTCTGGTGCTTTATCTCTCCATATTTTTGATAGTAGTCTTGGTAAGCCTTCCTTTTACATGCTTCCTAGGGTGCATAAAATTGCTAACCCTGGTAGGCCTATTGTTTCAGCCTGTTCTTGTCCCACTGAACGTATTTCTGAATTCCTTGGTAGTATTTTCCAGCCTTTAGTCGCCAATCTGCCTTCTTATTTGAAAGACACTACTCATGCTATCACTACCTTTGATTCGATCAGATTCACGCCTGATCGTACTTACCGTCTTTTCCTCCTAGATGTTTGTTCCCTTTATACTTCTATTCCACATGCTGATGGTCTCAAGGCGCTCCAATTTTTTCTCGACCAGCGTACTGATCTTACTATAAGTACAGGTCCGCTTCTTCGCCTTGCTGAGTTAGTTCTTATTCTCAACTCTTTTGAGTTTAATGGCCAATTCTTCAACCAAATCAGTGGCGTCGCTATGGGTACTAAGATGGGCCCAGTTATGCTTGCCTGTATATGGGCCACTTTGAATATTTGGTCTTTCGAAGTTACGATGGACCAATACCCGAGTTTTACCGCCGCTATATTGATGATGGTATTGGCATTACAGACATGTCTGAGGTAGACCTCCGTCGATTTATTGACTATGTTGGTAATTTCAATCCTGCCATCAAATTCACTTCTGAAATTTCTACGACTTCAGTGAACTTCCTTGACATCACTGTTACTATTAGCCCTATTGGTCTTAAAACGTCTGTCTATTATAAGGCTACTGACGCTCATGGTTTCCTTCTTTATACTTCATCGCATCCTCTTAGTTGTAAAAATTCCATTCCCTTTTCTCAACTTCTTCGCTTGCGTCGGTTATGTCAAGATGACGATGATTTCCACCAGCGAGCTCAAGAGATGCTCGAGTTCTTTCGCCGACGTCTTTATCCAGAACATGTTTTATCTGATGCTCTTAATTGTATCACACGTGTCACTCGTCAGATCACACTCACTACTAAACCTTCTGTCCAATCTGACAGACTTAAAATGGTTCTAACTTTCCATCCTCACTGTCTGGTGGTGAAGAGAATTCTGTTTCGACATCTGTCTATTCTCCACCCTGATCCTGATACCAGAGAGTTGTTTCGTGATACACCTTTGGTGGCGTATCGTAGGGAAAGGAATTTTAGGGATATTCTTGTACACAGTCGCTTGCGACATACTAGCCCTTTATACTTTGGTACTAAACCGTGCCAACGCCGCATATGTAAGAGCTGTCCGTTTGTACTCCAAACTCAGACAGTCACTTTTCCGACAGGTAAATTTATCATCAGAGAGTCTTTCACGTGCGAATCCAGAAACCTGATTTATGCTATCATTTGCAAGAGGTGTGGCATTAGCTATATTGGTGAAACTGGCAGGCGTTTGGCAGACAGGTTTCGTGAGCACTTAAATGACATATATCATGGCAAACATTAACCGGTGGCCCTTCATTTCAATAGGCCTGACCATTCAGGTAATTCCGATATTTATGTCACTGCCCTCCTTTCATGTGTCGGTAATGACCGAACTCGCTTTTCGTTAGAGAATCGTCGTATTTTTTAAATGGGCGTTTTATCACCTGATGGGCTTAATGTCCTATATCATTTTGCATAAATTCTGGTAGCTTTTCTCTCTTTTTCATTCTTCTTTATTCGTTGTTGTTTTTTTTTCAATCTATCTTCTTATGATTTTGTTTTGGTTCGTTTCGTATCCTTTTGTATCTTTTATAATTGTCGCTATCTTATACGTCATTTCTTAAGAGATTTCTTGGACAGAGTACTTACGGTCTTCTATTCCAAGCATCTACGGATCTAGCTAAGTGAACTTTTACTTGTTCAGAAGTTTTGTTCATTCTTTTTTTTCGTTTCGTTTATTATTTACTTTCTTGTTTCGGAATTTCTTTTAGGTTTTACGATTTTCTTACATTATTATTTTTCTTTTTTCGCTCATCACTGTGGGTGTTTACTTTTTCCATCTGCTTGTATCGCTCATTTAGTGAATGTTTCTCATCATCGTATGTTTTTGTAGTACCTATATGTTATTCTTGCCTTTGTCACTTGTTTGTGGCTGACAAAGGGTAAAACCCGAAACGTCCCTTGTTTTATGTGAACCGTTATTTGTAAAACTGATTCAATACCGTTTTATTGGTTTATATACTTATATTAACAAAAGGTACTGCAATAATAAGCTGTGGATAACATATGATTATTCATGTTATAAAATCTACTTACTTCGCTCACGAATTCACTACGGATTTTTGCAACAAGTAATACCCCACTCCGAGGCCATAGAATGCTTCGAATGATGGGTACCGGTCTTATGGCTTAAAATTCCCTCCACAATTCCAGCTGTATTTTTGATCGACCTCTTGGGTGGCCACACAGTAAATTCTATTTTGGTCCGAGGGGTATCAAGTTATCTTCATTTTAACTGGCCCTAGTATCCCTGTGTATGTGCTTGCGGCTGAAGGCAGGGTTCCTGCCCCTTCTCTGATTTACGTGCGTCCAGTACGTGACACAACCAAAGGGTCAACTTCCGGGCTGGTCATAGCACTGTTTTTCACCTTCCCAGCGGAACGACTTTCGCTGGTTAAGGGAATAATTTATTGCCCTTGACCGTGAGAATCCTGAGCTAGCGAATACTGTGTAATATAGGACTAGGGAGAGAGACTTTTGGTTTCTTGTCTAGTGATAGGAGAAATTTGTAGAGGAATAAAGTAATAGACAGAAGAAATAGTCGGTGAGAAGTCGTTACACGACAGATGGACAGGAAAGAGTATATCAAGACATGAGACAGAAGACGTTGGAGATCTATTGCAGCCGACCTTCGTTGCGGAGATGGCAGCTGATGATGATGATGATGATAAAATGAAAGCCCGGTGTAGTTCCCGGGCGCCGATGAAGAGACAAAGAATAGAACCACTGCTCCCTAATGCAGTTGGTAAGAGACGTTTGTTGTGTGGACGTGGATGCCAGCCTCATCCTGTAAGATTGATTGATAAATAAACTACTACTGCAAGAACACATGCATGTTTTGATACAGGCTTCACGTGGACTAGCTACAGTGGTCGTACTTGTTTTATGGGAAGAGATAAGAAAAATGATGATGACGATGATGATGGTGATGATGATGATGGTGATGGTAGTGAAGGTGGTGATGATGCTAATGATGATGGTGATGGTAGTGAAGGTAGTGATGATGATAATGATGATGGTGATGGTAGTGATGGTGGGGATGATGATAATGATGATGGTGATGGTAGTGATCATGGTGATGATGATAATCATGATGATGATCTTGGTGACGGTTGTGACGAGATGGATTTGGGGCAACCCCTTCTCGATCTCTCTTTCACTACGGTAGTAATCAGATACAATTGTTGTACTGACTAATTGCGTGCTTTTCCATGGTCAGCACATTTTGCTTTCTCTGTTATGTAGCAGATAATTGATATTGTCAAAACATTTGACACTCCTTATTGGTGATAATGCATCACATTTGCTAGGCGCGGCACAGCTTTGCGGAGATTATCGCAGGTAAAACCCATATTGGTCTGCTTATATTCGCGTATAGTTGTGTCCTCAAGCGACAGATTTGTCGTACGAGTATACAGATGTGTTGGTGAGTTTGTACACCAGGCATCGAATGTTTTATTGCCATATATGGAAGACGTGACCTTTGCATCACGCAAAATTATTCCATAAATAAAATATTTTGAAATTACCCCACCCAAAAAGCATGTTAGAAATGATTGGAGCCCTGAGTAGCTTCATAACAAACAGATGCAGGAGTAGGACTGGCACTATAACCAGACCTTTTCGCAGTCTTAATTCACTGTGAGAAATCGCTTGCCAAAACGTCAAAACCAGACCTTGCCAGAAGTTATAATTCAGAAGTCCATTTTATCAGGCCGGACCTTTTCTTAGAGAATCTTGACGGACTTACTAAACAGCCCAGGAAATCTCTATCATTTTAACAAGGAAACCGGGACTGAGGAAACTGAGAACACACGGAGTCATAGAGGGAATTATCTTGTTAAAGTAACGACCCCAAGAACACGTGTAAGAGGCCGATTCAAGCGCCTTAACTTTATTCATCTGAGCAAAATGTCTGTGAGCCAGGATTGGCGCAAGTTGTCATTTTCCATTCTATATTTTTCATTACTGGCATGTAAACTAATATGTAAATATTATCATGTGAATATTGATGTGCAAAAATCGCTAGTGGTTGTCCAAGTCATTTGAAGCTGGCAACCTCGGCGTATAGAATGATGATTTCATGAACCACCACTGGAATGACTGGCGACTGCTTATCGCTAGTTTCTTAAACAGAACTAGAAGCCCGAGTTCCATATGGAGCATGGAAAGAAAGGTGAAAGAAATGATGCACATACTAAGTATAATATTTTCATTTTCAAACCAGTGTAAATGTCTATGTAAACACATTCACTTTAAAATTAACGAAAGTTTCAAACTTCTCAACAATTTTAGATAAAAATGAAAACATATTCAGTGTATATTGTGAACTCTTTTCAGTCAGTGGAGATGTAAATGTAAACATTTTCTATCTGTACTAATACATTCTCATTAAAATGTAAAATAAAGATAAAGCTATTCAATTTAAATGTAAAGAAAGTTTTCTCTCGAGGGATTAAGTTTAATTCTCATCGAGGGTAAATTCTGAGTAGATGGGATGGTGGAATAAGAGAAAGAAACGCAATACTCAGGAGAGCGTTACGTTTATATTCTTTTACCATTAAGTGTTGGTGATGGTTCCAGTTGAGAGTACTATCTCTGGAACAAGAAGGGAACAGTAGCCTGAGCTTTAAGACGAGGAACCAACTTTGTGGACACTCCATTACACTTCTAGGAACGTGCTACGCCCTACATCCTTTACCAGCGACGAGCGTTATCAGTAATCAATCTACCGAGAACCAACCCATCAGCGGGAGCAGAACCTAACAGTGGCAGATAATTGAAACCTATAAGCTGCAACGTGAACTCCTTTATAAACTTTTATCTCATCACAACAGTGATGACAACTTTCTGAAAACATAATTCATTCTTTTAAACCCTTGTTAAAACTAAATGATTATTAAATTTGTTATTATGCAAATTTAACTTCGATTTAATCATTTTAAAGGTACTGCATGTTTGTCTCAGTCAGGTTACTAAATACACTCTAAACAGAGCTATACCATAATAATAAGAATTCCATGAGTAAATCAGGGTGGGGGCTTGACGAGCTAAAATTAATAATTGCTTAATCGTTCACAAAAGTTGTCGGCAGATCATAGAGTTAACGTGCTCAGCCAGTACAGCATTGTTCTCACTTTTCTGAATATCTTGTGAAAACTCCCTGGAGATAGAAGCGTCATTATCCTTCTATCTACAAATCTGCCAAGAGTAATCTTGTGCGAAGGTAGACACCTTTGAAGGCCCATAGTAGATACTCTTGAGTTTTGGCCACTGTTGGACCACTACTGCAAAGCAGGGGAGGCAATCCGTGACAATGGTGGTGACGTTAGTGATGATGGTAATGGTAGTGATGGTTGTGATGATGATAATGATGATGGTGATCTTGGTGATGGTGGTGATGTTAGGGATGAAGATGATGGTAATGATGATGATGATTGTGATAATGATAATGATGGTGGTGATGATGATGTTGATAATGATGTTGATAATGGTGATTTGATGATCAGGGTGATGGTGATGATGATAATGATCATGATGATAGTGATGATGGTGATGGTGTTGATGATGATGGTGATGGTTATGATGGTAGTGATGATCGTTATTGCAGTAATGGCAATGATGATGGTTGATGGTGATGATGGTGATGATGATGGTTGACGGTGATGATGGTGATGATGATGGTGATAATTATGAACGTGATGGTAATAATGGTAGTGATGATGATGGTGATGATTGTGGTGATGGTGATGGTAGTGATGGTGGCGATGATGACGGTGATGATGATGGTGATAATGATTATCGTGACGGTAGAGATGATGGCTATGATGATGGTGAAGATTGTGGTGATGGTAGTGATGGTGGCGATGATGGTGGTGATGATTGTGATGATGATGATGGTAGTGATGGTGGCGATGATGATGGTAATGGTAGTGATGATGATGATAATGTGATGGTAGTGATGGTGATGATGATGATGGTGATGGTAGAGATGGCAGTTATGGTAATGATGGTGGTGATTGTAGTGATGGTAATGATGATGATGGTGGTGATAATGATGATGGTGATGGTAGTGATGGTAGTGATGATGACGATGTTGATGATTGTGGTGATGGTGATGGTAGTGATTGCAGTGTTGGTAGTGATGATGATGATGGGATGATTATGGTGATGGTGATGGTAGTGATGGTAATGATGGTAATGGAAGTGATGATTGTAATGGTAGTGATGACGGTCATGATAATGATGATGATGATCGTGATTGTAGTGATGGTAGTGATGGTGATGGTAGTGATGATGATGATGGTAGTGATGATGGTGATGGTAGTGATGATGAGGATGGTGATGGTAGTGATGTTAGTGATGATGGTGATGGTAGTGATGATGATGATGGTTATGGTAGGGATGGTAGTGATGATAGTGATGGTAATGATGAGGATTGTGATAATGATGATTGTCATAACAAACTGTATAGACAATGTCCTCAGTTGTTAGATACGTATTCACTAAGGTAGCACCACTGTAATGTGGATTTATAACAATAATAATAATAATAGTAATAGGCTCGCTCCCCTAGGAGTACGACCACACTACAATGGCTGACATAAGAAAATCAACACCTTCTACAGGTACTTCCCTTTAATACTTATGCACATAAAATCAGGCCTCACACGGCCAACAAACGTATGAAATACAATATAACAATGACATGCCTTAACAACTTAGACTGTCAGTATCATACACGACAGTATGACTTACACTGATAAACTGCAATGACTAACGCTCACCATGAGCGGCAAAAAACTGTGACAAAGAAATACTCACATCTTTGGCAACTTATAACGGCCTGTAGCAAATCCAATCCAGACACTACACTGTCCTAGAATCACAACTTAATAATCCAATAGAACTGGAAAATGGCAAGCATTTCTAACAATTAGTCCGTAACACGGACTTCACAGCAAACGCTAGCAAAAGGAAAAAATATATCCGTCCTTCCTGGACAAGAGGCTACATTCTCACTGACTACCTTCGCGCCTAACTTTCCCGGCTTCCGCTAGTCACATGACTCGCCGGTTTAGTTATCCCAGTGTTGCCAAAACATTAGTGTTGCCCGGCTGACTTTTCGTCACTGCGAAATAGTGCCGTGACAATGATGATGGTAGCGATGGCAGTGATAGTAGTCATGATAGTGATGATAGTGATGATAGTGATGGTAGTGATGGTAGTGATGATGGTGATGGTAGTGATTACGATGATGGTGATAGTAGTGATGGTAAAACTTTATTTACACAAAATAAAGTGGTGAAGGTGAAATGATGAGCCCAACCTTTCTCTAAGGTTGGCAGTTGATACAGCAACAAATTCAATTCAATTAATTATACAAATGTCTTGCTCTCTCGTTCACTCATGTTACTTCAGTAGTTCTAGCTGTCTCTATTTTTGCTCTGGTGGTCACGACTTGGAAATACTACTGCTGTCAATCTTTTTTCTGTCCTCTATATTCTTCATATGGCAACATTGTCTTTTCAAATTGTTCTGATATTTTTCGGTTCCAACTTGGCATATCTTAGATGATACTGGTCAGACCGCCAGGGATGAAAATTTGCCAAGGTCTATCATTTCTTACTTCTCAGAACTAGCTGCTGTCTATCGTTCTTGTCATGTACTAAACAGTTTTTCATATGTTGGTAAAAACTCAACGTACCTGTTAGTCTTGCAAAAACACACAGTCTTGAACTGGCAACACTGTCAATCTGTCCTCAAAATACTTCACAGAACTGTCATTTGTGATATACAGGCGATCGAGCATCTGGGGAATAGATTTAAACTTTTCTGTCACCACAGATGCAAACGAACTCATTTGGACTTATCCCCCGATAATAACTCTCGACTGCGCCAATCACTTATAAAATACTATCTTTCAAACACTTGGGAGGGAGCCCATTCTACTGAACCTACGCTAACGCGCTTCAAAATCTGACTAAATTAAATGTGTACTATGATTTACAACAATAATTTTCCCGAACTTTTTAGATCTATTTGTCACGAAAAACAACTCAGTTAAACCCGTGGATCTTCAGTCTTCCAGCCGAACTCACTTAGAAAAACAAAACTGTTGGTTAATGTGAATTGAATTCGTGAAGGTGATGGTAGTTATGATGATGATGATGATGATTGTGGTGATGGTGAAGATGATGATAATAATAATGATTTTAAATCAAAGATGTAATTCATGCTAAGTATTTCATTACCACAGACGATTTCTAACAAAATATCTAATCTCAGTGTATCTCACACTATCTTAAAGCATATCTCTGACGAATTTTACTAGTTCAAACAACGCATAGAACATCTCCCATACATATTACCAGCACAAAACCTCTTGGACATATTTTACCTATTCCAAACAACACACACAAGATTACGCATACCCGGTTACCGTCTTAAATTAAACAACCTTCTGGTTCCAGACAGGAATCGAACTTAACTGACCTCATTTCAAAATATATTTTCGTTGTTTCTTTCCATCACGTCTAAAACATCTGTTACTCCCAACACCCACTGGCTGATACAAATAAATCAATCTCCTTGTCAGTTTCCGTAAGGCCGCTTCTTACTTTTTTTTAGTTTAATGGGAAACTGAAATCAAATATATCTTGGTTCATTAAAAAGCAACATAATATAAAGTGAGACTGTAATCAATCTCTAACTTCACCCATACATTTTCTTAAAAAAAAACATTGTGGTCAATTTTTGCAATAGCTTCATCAGACTACATTCCCGCCCACCCCATCCCTCACCTTAATTTAATGATGAACTTAGTGGCTTGAAAATTCTGACAAGTGCATCCCTGATGAAAGAAAGGGGAGGTAATTCGTCAAAACTGAATGATAACACTGACTAACAAAAAAAAATTTATTTTTTCTTTCTCCAACATTTCTATGTTTTTCTGGTCAATTTTAATGCGCTGTTTTTAAATCTGCAAACCGTTTTTCTCTATCAGGTCGGGATCTCTAGAAATACGCAATTCAAGTTTTTTAACAACGCATACAGTATTACAACATCATTCATACAAGAAGTGTAACAGTTATGTAGGCTTGAATTTCTTTGCAGTCGACTTTCGTCGGTGAATGACATGTGGTACATCGCGATGAAGCATTCAACAATAATCGGCAAGCATGGTCACACTACACCGTCCTTGATAGCGTGACTCCATTACGGCGATATCTTGATGGAATCGTTCTCCACGTTCATCGCTGACTTCGCCAAGGTTGTCAGGGAAAAAGTCAAGATGCGAATCGAGCAAATGGATTTTGAGGGACATGTTACAGCCCATAATTCTGTATGCATCTATGCACTGCTTAACAATATGCACATAGTCGACAGATTTGTGATTTCCCAGAAAGTTATCGATGATCGATTTGAATGCCATCCATGCGCGAAGTTCACTACCATGTAACAAGTTCTCGAATTGTTTATCTGCAATAACTTTCCTAATCTGAGGTCCTACAAAAATACCTTCCTTTATCTTTGCATCGCTAACTTGCGGAAACTTTTCTCGAAGATAAGTGAAAGCTTTGCTCGTTTTATCTAACGCTTTTACGAAATTCTTCATGAGCCCCAACTTTATATGTAACGGTGGTAAAATGATGCTGTCTTTGTTAACTAATGGCTCATGTATTACATTTTTATGCCCGAGCTGCATACGATCCCTGATAGGCCACACCTTTCTTGCATAATGTTCCAGTCTGTTGCGGCTGTCTTATTCACATAGGAAGCAACAAAATTTAGTATACCCAGTCTGCATGCCCGTGAGCATTGCAATGACCTTTAGGTCTCCACAAATCCGCCATTGGTAGTCATTGTACTTTATTTTTGGGAAAAGTATAGCCATATTGTCATAAGTTTCTTTCATATGAACAGAGTAGGCGACTGGAATTGATGAAAATAAATTTCCGTTATGCAATAACACGGCTTTTAGATTAGTCTTGGAAGAGTCGATGAAAAGTCGCCATTCGTTGACTATGTGCTCATGACCGAGGTGCACCATTAGACCGTTTACATCTTTGCAATAGCAAATGCCATCATCCATCTCAAAGTATTGAACAAGTTCTCTGTGTCTACGACGAAATTTAGATATCTGAGTATTGGGCGCTAAAAGATTCCATTCTTTGAGTCGCGAACCGAGTAATTCCGCTTGTCCTTTGGTAAGAGTGAGATCACGTATTAGATCTGACAGTTCTGAATGGTTAATTAAGTGAACACCATCATTCACCGGTATATAATCCGAGTCAGAATTAGTTTCTAAAGCAGATAAACTATCACTTTCTGATGGTTCATTCACGTCCAACGGATATTGTTCTGGTGGAAATGGGATTGGACATGTGATTGGATCATGAGGCACTGGTTTCGAAACCAATTCAATATTTGGATAAACCACAGACTTTCTAGTTTTAAAAGTGAAACCATGGATATTTGTCAAGCAAAAGTAACAATCAGTAGCGTGATTTGTCGGTTCACGCCATATTACTGGCACTCCAAAAGGCATCGACTTATGCTTCGGCGATTTTCGTAACCAACCTGCCAATGTATTTGCACAAGTCGAACAAACTGCATTTGGCTTCCAAGATTTATTTGCATCATCAACTTTCGAATCGAAATAACGTTCATATGCTTTCTTTAGTAATGGTGTAAAGTTTTTCTGGTGAACACGATCGGTAAAATATCCGCACACGTAACAGAACAGATCAGCCGAATTTCTACAACTTCTAGAAGCCATATTTCGCTCAGAATTATTTCAAAATACAGTAACTATTTGAAAAAATAGCGTAACATATGTCATGCATCTTTTAGCAGTATAAAAAGTAGAATTATTTTGCATTTTATTAATTTTTAATAAGTTATATAGTAAAAATGAAACGGAGCAAATAACGGTTTCCCAAAAATATATTTATTCCCAAATATCTTAAGAACCCGACGTGATAGAGATAAACGGATTTCAGATTTGAAATCAGCGCAAGAAACTGACCTAAGAACACTTATTCTTATATAAGAAAGAAAAATGTTGTTTGTCAGTGTAATCAATGAGAAATGATCGACCAAGTATCATTCTATACCTCTCCAAAAAGAAAAAGAAAATATCTTTAAAGTAGGGCGACAAGACCCTCAATATGTCCACCCGTCTAAATGATGTCTTTCAACGCTGAACAGTCTCACGTTTTCTCGGTATTAAAATGTTATTAAAATTGTCTCCCATGACCCGTTGCTGTGAAAGAAAATAAACGTTTGCTTAACAAGGGATTTAACTGTAGCTGTGTAACTGGGAATAAAACTAGTATCACGTGATACTTCCTCATCTCAGGTCGGCTACATTGAATCCTCTTCGTCTTCTGTCCCTTGTCTTAATGGTACGCTCTTTACACTCTCTCTTGTCCATCGCTCGTGTTGTTTACCCACTTACAGCGTTCCCTTCCACTTGCTCGTTTGTCGCCAATACAGAACACACATTTCGCTACTAAAGACAACTATAGACTGCTTCACTACTATAGACTAAACACTTCACTACTATAGACTAGACACTTCACTACTATAGACCACTTCTTTCTACTATAATTGTCAACAAGGTGCAATGTTTCTTTGTATGTCCTTAATATTTTATCTTTAATTTGTATCTCATGTATTGATTCTCTTTTCATTGCTGCCTTTTGTGGGACAACTTTATTTATCGTCTTCACGTTCCGTGAGATATATCCCACTCTCCAATATAGCCAGATTTCCAGAGCCTCAATTCTTCCTTCCAGCCGCTAGTTCACAATGGAGGAACAACTCCACGACAATCTCCATACTTCATGGAATAAATGAATGGGTTACAGATATTGTCAGGGTCAAAGGTTAAGATAGTCCCATAACAGATACTATCGTAGGGGAGTGAAGTGTTAAGGACCTCACTGCACTAGGTCCAGCTTCGATAGGTGAGGTGATCAGTTCCCTTCCTCACTGCCTTTGCTTTCCCCCAACTCAAAAACAGAGTCACGTACCAATTAACAGCTGGCTAGACAGAAATGTGACGCTACCAGATTTTGATCCTGAACCCGGTAACTGTCGCCGATAGAGAAGCTCTCTAACCGCTTAGTCAATCGAACGATCACAGTTAAATCTCCTGTCTTCTCAGTTTGAACAGATAACATGTGAACAGATAACATGTGAACAGATGACATGTGAACAGACTGAGAAGATAAACACTGTAACAATTAACCAGAAGGTCAAATATACTTTATGTGTGATCACATATTTATTTACTGTCGAAATAAAGCAATATCTACATGTACAGAGCTTTTGAAAAGTCACTACCTATTTTTAAATGGTTATTTCTACTCCTATCCAACTAACTTACATGGCATATTTTCAAACTGTTATTTCTTTTCCTTTCCATCATCATTATCATCATCACCATCATCACTACCATCATCATTATCACCATCACCACTACCATCACCATCATCATTATCATCATCACCACCATCACTACCATCACCATCATCATTAGCATCATCACCACTATCACTTCTATCACCATCATCATTATCATCATCACCATCATCACTACCATCATCATTATCACCATCACCATCATCACTACCATCACCATCATCATTATCATCATCACCACCATCACTACCATCACCATCATCATTATCATCATCACCACCATCACTACCATCACCATCATCATTAGCATCATAACCACCATCATCATCATCATCATTAGCATCATCACTACCATCATCACTACCATCACCATCATCATTAGCATCATCACCACCATCACTACTATCCCCATCATCACTACTATCACCATCATCACTACCATCACCATCATCATTATCACTATCACCACCATCACTACTATAATCATCATCATTATCATCATCACCATCATCACTACCATCACCATCATCATTAGCATCATCACCACCATCACTACCATCCGCATCATCACTACTATCACTATCATCATCACCACCATCACTACCATCACCCCATCACTACCATCACCATCATTACTACCATCACCATCATCATTAGCATCATCACCATCATCACTACCATCACCATCATCATTATCACCATCACCACCATCACTACCATCACCATCATCATTATCATCATCACCACCTTCACTACCATCACCATCATCATCATTTTTCTTATCTCTTCCCATAAAACAAGTACGACTACTGTAGCTAGTCCACGTGAAGCCTGTATCAAAACATGCATGTGTTCTTGCAGTAGTAGTTTATTTCTCAATCAATCTTACAGGATGAGGCTGGCATCCACGTCCACACAACAAACGTCTCTTACCAACTGCATTAGTGAGCAGTGGTTCTCTTTCTTTGTCTCTTCATCTGCGCCCCGGAACTACACCGGGCTTTCATTTTATCATCATCATCATCATCAGCTGCCATCTCCGCAACGAAGGTCGGCTGCAATAGATCTCCAACGTTTTCTGTCTCATGTCTTGATATAGTCTTTCCTGTCCATCTCTTGATGTTGTCTACCCACATATAGCACTATCCTCCTCTGCACGTTTGCCTTCAACCCTTCAATTATGGCCTTCAGTAAGGTGTTATATCTTCTTATATTGTTAAAATACATGGCACATTTTTAAATGGTTATTTCTACTCCTATCCAACTAACTTACATGGCACATTCGTGAAATTAAAGCAGTTAACCGTCATTTTGTTACATAAAATACTATACCATATTTACTTTACACCGAAGTGTCACGTGATATGTTCGTCCTTTTTCTTGGTCTTTCTTTCCATTCAGGTATTATTATCTACATTTCTTTCTTTTGTCACTCCCTTAATTTGACCTGTGTGAGTGAACTATTTTTGAAACAACATTGTTTTTGTTTCTGCAAAGCGAACATACGCGTCCGATTTACAGAGTGGTTAGAGCGCTGGTTTCTCGCAGCACAGGTGCTGGGTTCGAATCATGGTACTGACACGATCCAGTTTACCCAGCTGTAAATGGGTACCCGACTCTGCTCTTTGAGTTAAGGAAGGAACAGGCAGCGAGGAAGGTAACTATACATTTTTAGCTTTTGTTCTTTCTCTATATCTACCTCTCTCTCTTCCTCCTTCCCTGTTTATGTATC
This sequence comes from Oreohelix idahoensis, assembly GCA_024509875.1. Lineage (NCBI taxonomy): Eukaryota > Metazoa > Mollusca > Gastropoda > Stylommatophora > Oreohelicidae > Oreohelix > Oreohelix idahoensis. Next base: position 71,143 of record JAMPIV010016139.1, read on the forward strand.
CCTCACTCCATCTGTCTCTCCTTCTCTCTCTGTCTCTCCCCATCTCCCTCCCTCTGTGTCTCTCTCCCGCCCTTCCTCCCTGCCCCTCTCCCTTTTTCTCTGTTCATCAAAACCGAATTCGTCAACAGGAGTGCTGGAATTCACTTTACTCAAAATTAAATGAAATCAATATAAAACTGGAAATATAGCCAGATTGAAATACGTAATGGTTTAATGTATCTCAGTCAGAACAATATTTCCTATTTATGTTGATTGGATTCAGCTTTGATTATCAACCGTGACACAGCCACCCAATTTTTTATTTTATCCCAAACTGGACTTATCTTGTTTATCCCTGTACATAAGTAAGCAAAAAAAAACAAAAACAAACTGACAAACAATTGGGGATTGTGAAAAACGATTTTGTCCTTGACGTCACAGACAGTTTGTTGAATATACCTCTAATGTAGAGTTTCTAAACCTGTGATCCACGCACCTCTTGAGGGTTCCCTGAATGGATTCTTGGGGGGGGGGGGGGGGGGGGGGGGGGGGGGGGGAGGAGGGGTCGTTGGGTGTACATAACTTGAAAATTTGAATTTTATTTTCACTAAATTTTTACTCGAAAATTATCATAGATTTTTAAAATTATGTCGCAGAATGCTTTATTCATGTGTCCATTCTTTTTGTCTATCCTTATGCTACACTTCTCTATGTCAGAATTCACCAGTCTGAATTCATCTTCCTTTTACGCCTTCATCTACCGTTAATCACCGTATCCTCGGAAGGACACTCCTCGATATCATCAACGTTTTAGCGCATGACCGTTCATGACATGTTTATCTTTCTGATTGTGCTCAATCATCGCTTCACGAAGCGGGTGACAATAAAGTAAAGCGATTAACCCTGGGATGTTTATTAGATAAACCCAGACATTAGTCTAGGAGCATTTTTTATCAACAGTGAGTTTGTTTGAACACTACATTTGGATTACATACTTGTTTCTGCCCAGCTTGGGTATAAGATGATCATCTAAAAGATAACGAGTATTTAATTTGCGGGCATGACTGCAGGAATAAATACCACTCCAAATTTTGACTTTATAACAATAGGATTAAAGTATTAGGACACCGGGAGATATGATATAATTGTTTCCAGCATAACCTCTTGTCTTAATAAACCGCGATAAGAATAAGATGGGAAGAAGAGAGTACAACATTGAAGAATTAGGGCAAAGCGTATTGTATAATTGTTTCCGTTCAGGGTAACAACTAGTTACACTATCATATATGGCCATGCCAATAATTATGATGAGAGGTAGGTGGAAAATTTACTAAAATAGGACGCCATACCTAGTGATTCTGTTCCACCCAAAATAAACTAACTAAATTAAAAAAAGCCGGGTGGGTGGAATTACAAAGTATAAGATCTGAGCTGCTTCTGACTCCCCACTCAGATTGCATTCTCATCAGACGCCAGGATAGGAGTTAGTTATAGGTTTTCTTTATAAGACGTGAAAATATTAAAGTAGTAACCGGTTAACTTAACAGTGTAAAACTACTAACAAAATCAATAATATATTCATCACGTGTTAAAGATTAGACTTGTACATTAATAAAGTAACTTTAGCTGGCTGGGGAAAGACTGCAACTTAACAGCTGCAGTAACCACTATTGGTCAACCGCTGCAACAGTCTTGATAATACCTATTCACATTGAAGGGCTAAGTTGTCACTTGTACTTTTCTTACTTTATATACGGTATGTGTATAAAATGCTTATTTCTGTAAAGTTGTGTATGAGGCTGGCAAGATCATGAGCAATAAATTACCACATAAACCACCACAGCAAGAGCTGGTGACTGCTTTGGGCGGGTTTCCTCACCAGTGGCAGAGGTAGCCCCAATACTCCATAGGCAGCAGAAAGAAGATGACGACGACAGCATATATTATGTTATGCATATTTATGATAATGTTGCAATTATCTTCTTTTGCTGTCCTGACACACTTTCATCCTAACATCAGTAGACATAAAACTTAAGGGAGATTCGATTTCATATTTCTTTCAGTTCGTGATACTAGTTACTCTGGCACTAAGCTCTGGACACCACTTATAACAGGCGGGTCTAGAGGACACTTGAAGCGGCGATATTTGAGGACGTTACTCCTTATACGCAAGAAACGTGCTCCCAACAAGCCATTCGAGTCCTGAAGAGAAAAGAAACACTCAAGACGTCATTGTAAACCAGCATCAACTACATCAGACTACAGCGACGACCCTTCGCCGCAACTTAACAGTTAAGTTGACCTAATCGACACAGATTCTGAACACTAAAACTATTCCACTAAATTTAACAATTTTTTATGAAGAAGTAATCCTTCTTCTAAACAAATCATATATCAATTATTTGTTTTCAAAAAATTAACCATTTTCATTCTTTACCCCTTGTTTCAACAATGTTTCATCAATAACTCTATGTGTGTATATACATGTAAATATAAATCCTTAGTTGGAGTTGATAACTTGAGTGAATTTGATGTTTGCATCCGTATGACTCATTTTTTAAACACATATATACCGAGCTAATAACAGAATTAATGCTTTGCTGAATTACCTTTGGGTGAGGGTTCATTAATTACAAGTTAAGTGTTAAATCATGACACATACTTTTGTCTCACATTAGTGAGACAACAACAAAAAAACTTAGTAAACCATCGTATTTGCCATCATTAAATCCATGTGAGACTCCATGAAATAGGAGCATCACCCTCCTATTTATATCCCTGCCAACAGTGATCTTGAGCGAAGGTTCATGCCTTTGAAACACATTCAACCTTTTACTCCACTGTCGGACCATTCGTGAATCACTAAGGCAGATCGAGGGAGACAAGCTGCGACAAATTAAAAAAAAACGATAATTTTTTACAGATTGTATTTCATTATGACAATGTAAGCTTCATGATTTTTCTTGGTAATAAAATGTATTGTTTGTATGTAATAATTTTAATATTATTTTTATGTACATTTTTTCGAAGTAGGGGTCGGTAGCCTGCACTGGACAATCAAATGGGTCTGCAGCCTTCACCTGGCAATCAAAGAGGTCCGAAGCCTTCACCGGGCAAACATAGGGATCCATAGCCATCACTGGACAATCAAAGGTGTCCTATAGCCATCACTGGACAATCAAAGGTGTCCTATAGCCATCACTGGACACTCACAGGTGTACTATAGCCATTACTGGACAATCAAAGGTGTACTATAGCCATCACTGGACAATCAAAGGTGTCCTATAGCCATCACTGGACACTCACAGGTGTACTATAGCCATCACTGGACAATCAAAGGTGTCCTATAGCCATCACTGGACACTCACAGGTGTACTATAGCCATCACTGGACAATCAAAGGTGTACTATAGCCATCCCTGTACAATCAAATGTGTACTATAGCCATCACTGGACAATCAAAGGTGTAATATAGCCATCACTGGACAATCAAAGGTGTACTATAGCCATCACTGGACAATCAAATGTGTCCTATAGCCATCACTGGACAATCAAAGGTGTACTATAGCCATCACTGGACAATCAAAGGTGTACTATAGCCATCACTGGACAATCAAAGGTGTACTATAGCCATCCCTGGACAATCAAAGGTGTCCTATAGCCATCACTGGACAATCAAAGGTGTACTATAGCCATCACTGGACAATCAAAGATGTACTATAGCCATCACTGGACAATCAAAGGTGTCCTATAGTCATCACTGGACAATCAAAGGTGTACTTAGCCTTAATCGGAGAATCAGAGGGGTCCGTAGCCCTGATCAGACCATTACAGAAATCTATGACATAAGAAAGGTTAAGAACCCCTGCTCTGATGTTTAGTTACTTTTGAAGTGTCCGCCTCTTTCACAGAGTTGTAGTAACAGTAAGTTGTAGTAACAGTAAGTTGTAGTAACAGTAAGTTGTAGTAACAGTAAGTTGTAGTAACAGTAAGTTGTAGTAACAGTAAGATAGAGAAAAAGGTTTTTGACCCCTCCCTTCCCCTACAAGCTATTACCAGCCCTTCAGTTAGACTCAAAGTAAATCACATCAAAAATCAAGCGTTAAGGTTTGTTTGTGGAGGCTTACGAACCACTCCAGCTAACGCATGTGAAATCTCTGCTGATGTCGAGCCTCTAGAGCTTAGAAGAGAGAAAACAGTCATCTTAACATTTGAAAGATTTCTACGAGCAGAAGACAACAACCCTTGCAAATAAACAAAGTCAATAGAAATAGAAATTAATCTTTCACCAGCAAGTATGAGAAACTAGTAGGGAAACACAATTGGGCAGAATAACGACTAACAACTCAAAGTGTACCTGACCTACCACCATATATTGAGCTAAAAACACCAAAGAAACAAACAAACCTTGCTGTGGAGGCAGACAGGACTCTTCCACCCATACTGCTGAGATCACTCACCATACAAACTATCTATTGCTATGGAGACGACATCATCCATGTTTTCACGGATGGATCAGATTTTAAAGCCGTAATTAACGCAGCCATCATTATCCCCCCTCGACACAGATGATCTAAACAAAAATAGCAGGCCCCTGTGGAGCCAACTGATCTAACTATGAAGCGGAAACTACTGCCATTAAAAAAAATCTTTTAAGATCTTTGAGCTTTTTAAGAATAACGAAACAAACCGAACGACTTTGTACTCTTCTCAGATTCACAGGCTGCCTTTGAGGCCATACATAACTGTAGAATAAGCTCAATAGATACTGCACAAAAAATCATAGAAATGTGTCACAAGCTTAAAGAATTATACAGATTTGACATCTCCATGCAGTGAGTACCTGGACATGTAGACATTCTCTTAAATGAAGTTGCAGATAAACATGCAAAAAGAGGAGCCTCAATGCCACAAACTGACCAGCCAGTCAACATCACTGCAACAAAACAAATAATTAAAAACCATTGTAAACAGAACTGGCTGAACACCTGGGCAATAGCTAAAACAGTAAGACGGCTCTTCAATCATCTACCGTCACCATCTAAGAAAGATGTTATAAATCATCTTGGACGTAAACATCAAACACACATTTTCTGATTACGAGCAGGCACTGCTTACTTAACTCTCATAGAAAAAGAACTGACCTAAGAAAAAAAACAGTCCAAACTGTAGACACCCATATGAAACAGTGTAACATCTCCTGTTGCTTTGCCCAGCACTGCAATAGATAAGACAACTCCTTCTATCAAAGAACCCAACCATTGAAAATACCCTATATATGTGACGGTGGGGACTGGTTACGAGCACCAAATAATAATATGTAACCGCTGGGAACGGCGCTAAATATACTTATATGTAACCGTGGGGGCTGGTTACTGCATCAATTAATCTTGTGTAACCAGTTATAACAATCTATCCAGGTGATATGCCATATCTTCGCACCGTGTAGACCTTTCGTCACAGGTGGTACATATTTTCTTCTGAGTTTATTGTCATTGAATTTCCTAGTGATCGTAGGGTTTACTGGTTTACTTAAATATCTTGTGGGTGGTAACTGGCGACTGCCAGAGGTGGAGTTACCCAAATGAATGTTGGTTCAAGACCAGGTCCTTACTACTCACGTAAGTTGTCAGTGATCAATTGTATCTTCCTAGTGCTTCCATACATGAGTAAGTAACAGTAATAAGTCATGGAAAACAGTTTATTAGTGGACTAAAAGGCAATGTTCATACACGACTCAATAACCTGGCTATCAGCGGCCAGAACGCCTGTGGGTTACATGAAGCATGAGCTCTCTGCAAAAAGGACATCAACATAACAACATGTCTGCTTGACTCCGCTAAAATGTCGATAGGCTTTGCCTGGAGTCTCGTTCCAAATTACATAACTTAGCAAAGTACTTATTCAATTCGAATCGAGATCATATTAATCAAGCAAATACTTGCCCAATACACTGAAAACACATCTCCTGGAAAAACATAACTTGTGAATAACATTGAAATCTTTCAGTGGTCAGATATTTTCTTGCCCAGAGGTTAACTACACAACCTTTAAAAATCACGGGGCCGCACTAAGGTATTCAACCTTCTCCCGTGAACACGTCTGCCTACTTGAACAGTGAACTGCGTGACTGAGCTGTGTTCTGACCGCGATGGTCAGAAATAGCTATCGACGATTTCATTGGTCAAGCTAGACCAGTGAAGTTATCTTACCAACCAATCTTGCTCAAGATCTTTGTCGTGTGGTGAGTCACTGGGGCAACTACTACAGTAGTTTTTGCCAGGAATAGTCTATGAGATATAGATATAAGGTCTCTAGAAATTGGCTCGTTAAGAAATAATAAAGACCTATTCGAGATAGGGACAAGAAGACAGGAATGCGAATGCTTTCCACTAGACAGTGTTTTCTAATTAATTATGGAAAGAGTTCTGTTTCCCCACGACCTTAGCTTCTGCCCTTAGATCCCGTAAAGAAAAAGCCCCCAACCTCATCTGAGTAGAGAAAGGTTCCTATAGGTGAATATGTAACACCGACAGCACGAGTGATACATTAACAAACTCTTGATAATGATCAACCGATCGTTGGGTTTATTAATGAAATATCCACACATATAGGGTTAGTAATGGTTAGAACGTGATGATGGTGAAAGACGATTCACACAAAACACACAGATGAGATAATAAAATTACAGTTAATTAAGTAATCGTTAATTAAGAATGAACTGGTGTAAAGTGAAATGATGATGTGATATGATACGTGTTACCAAAATGGTGAGTACTCTACACAGTCCATGTGTCTCTAAATGCTTCTCCTAGATATGAGGATTCACATGTATGCATAAAATGTCCCAAGTTGTTATACGTTATGTCGAGTGGGGTATCTCTAAGCTGAGGACGTTCTGATGAATACTGTTGTCGTACGGAGAACGCTGACGAGATATCTATGTATATTCCTTCACTGTTTGAGTATATCTCTGTAGTGTTGATCAACAGTTAATAGCTGTCATATGAACAAAAGGTCTGTTGTCTAATCTCCCGACGGTACTGGTCAGACTGGATATCTTTACGAAATGTTAGTGATATGTAGACTCCTAATCTTGCGTATGTAGTCGTGATTCATATACTTTCGAGTCTGCTTCATAAAATGCGCTTAAGAGTGTGTTGCACGTGGTATAAATATGCGATTCCTCTTTTGAGCTCTTTTGCTTGACTTCAGATAATAATGATCTTTCGAGTGATTTGAATTTATGATGACTCTGTATTGAACTTTTGATAACGATGTATTGAACTTGTGAGCAAGCAGTATATGGTGACGAAAAATGCTGCGTCCACCTTCTGACTTGTGGGTGAGACAATATTCCTTTTTAATTGAGGAATGAAAGATGTCCTATGGCGAATTCTGCTAGCCAAATGTCCGTTTTTGATAACTTATTTCTGGTTAGACGTCAGACACGTCGCGTGTAGACTCAGACTTCTGATGAACTTCTTTTCCCTTCGCAAAATCCTTTAAGAACACAATTAATCACAGAACTGAATTATCATCCACTCTGAATAAACACGTGTATTAGGCTAGGCGTTTTCGGGTTTAATCTCTTCCTCACAAGGTAAAAACTGGACTCCTTCCTCTTGCAAGCTACGCAGTAGATTATATTTCTGCCAGTCCAATATGGGTTTCTTGTACAGCTCATACCAACCAATCATTAATGGCCCCTCTGGTCACTCATTCACAGGATCGCTCTTTTCCCCTGTCAGTCCAAACGTGGGTGTAGTTTGACCTCTGATTGTTTATTGTTCACCTGGCCAAGGTGGGCGTCCAATGTGGTAAATCAGCGCTTGTCTGAACCACGGCCGACCCAAGATAACACCATTACAGCATGAGACGTTTTCCCCTGGCCAATCTGGGCGTCCAATGTGGTGTCACAGAAATTACAACATGCCCATATGTGTTTTTACCAGATTTATCACGATACAGTGTGGGCTTCAAACGATACTGTCAGGCATGTGGACTCAATCAAACGACTTTATTTCCCCCGATGAAAGAACAAATGTGGTTCTCTAGATACCAGTCGCGAGTAATCACAACAATGAAATAGCAAATGTGGATCGCAAATATGAGATGAAAGAGCAAATGTCGGAGAAAATACAAGATGAAAAATGTAGGAAAAGATGGAGCAACAAGGCCTTTGCGCTCGTTTATCACAATAGCCCCTCCTCAAGTGTGATGTCAATCGTACTCAGGAGAGCTTAGCCTTCTTGCTCGGGATTCCTTAATCCTTTTCCTCATCTTCGTTTTTCTCTCCGGTTTCCACCCTTTCCTCTACTTGTCTGTGCTCTCCGTCCTGCCTCATAGGATGACGGCTTAAAAAAATCCACTCCTACGTTATATTTTCCTTGGATATAGTCCACTTGGAACGTGTAAGGTTGTAGAACAAGCGACCACCTCATCAGTCTAGCATTCAAACTCTTTGAATTGGCGAGGAAGGTCAGAGGTTGATGATCACACTGGATTGTAAATTTCCTTCCGTACAGGTATGCTTGAAATTTTTGTATTCCCCAGACGAGGGACAAACATTCCTTTTCGATTGTGGAATAGTTTTGTTCTGCTCGGTTTAACTTCCGACTCGCATATGCGACCGGAAATAGATTTGGTGGGCTTCTGTCATCTGGCTGTAGTAATGTAGCCCCGATTCCAATGTTACTGGCATCTGTGCGCAAGATGAATTTTCTAGTTAAATCCGGAAGCCGTAAAATAGGTTTTGTGGTGAGTTTCTCTTTTAAGAGTGCATGTGCATGTTCACATTCTGCTGACCATGTCACTTTATCTGTGTTTCCTTTCTTGGTTAGCGATGTAAGCGGTGCACAGAGGCTATTAAAATCCTTTATATATCTCTGGTAGAATCCACACAGAGATACAAATGACCGGACATCCCTTTTAATGGACGGTCTCGGTGCATTTCTCAGCTTCTCAACGTTTTGAGTCTCGGGGAACATGGTCCCATGGGATATAGTATGTCCTAGGAACTCTAGCTGTTCACACCCAATTTGACATTTGGTTGGGCGGGCGGTTAGTCCCGCTTCTCTGAGTCTGTTAAACAGCAAGGATAGCGCTGATATATGTTCTTCAAACGATTCAGTAGCTACTAGGATATCATCCATAAAATTGCTGATGGCGGGATGATTCAAAGGATCCAATAACTTTCGCATCATCCTTGTGAAGATACTAGGAGCATTGTTCAGTCCAAATGGCATCACATTAAACTCGAAGTGTCCATCTGGAGTACTGAAGGCTAACAGGTTCCTCACCTCAGCTTTTACCGGTATTTGATAGTACCCTTTACTGAGGTCGATCTTTGAAAAATAGCGAGCCCTGCTCAGCTTAGTAAATAGCTGGTTCTGGTCCGGTAACGGTTCTGGCTGGAACTGTGTTAACGCATTCAGCTGTCGGTAGTCGATGCACAGGCGGTGTTCTCCACTGGGTTTGCGTAACAGCACCACTCCCGCACTGTAAGGGGACTCCGACTTCGAAATTATGCTTTCCTTAAGTAAGTAATCAATTTCTTGCTTTAATGCCGTCGCCTTGGCATACGGAATCGGATAGGTTCTCATTCGGACGGGCGTAGGATCCGTGACTTCCATGTCAAACTCCATCAGGTTTGTCCGGCCCGGTTTGTCTGTCAGAGAGTCGGCGTGGTTTTCCATCAATCTCCTTACTTTTTCTTGCTGGGCTTCCGTTAGGGTGGAGCTTATTTTCACATCTAAATGTGATTCCTCCTGTATCACCGGGTACTCTACGGATGATAATGGCTCTTCTTCCATTTGCATAGCAATGGCCATAGTCATGAGGTGCGCTGGTTCGGCAGGGGCTCGCTCGTAAAACTTCTTAAGCAGATTTAAGTGGTAAATTTTCTGCTTTCCGTTCACGGCGATTTTATAGTTGGTGCGAGAAATCTTTTCCACCACTTTGTAGGGTCCCCTCCAGCAAATCTGCAATTTATTACTGCTACTTGGCAGAAGAAGTAGCACCTTCTCTCCTAATGCTAGTTCTCGGTCCTTCGCATTGCGATTGTAATATTTGGCATGTTTCCGCCTAGCCTCCCGTACTTTCGCTGTGGCTAATTCCCAGCCAGTCTTCAGGCGTTGTTTCAAGTCTGTGACGTACTGGAAGGCTGATGTGACAGTGTCGTCTGCCTTGGCATCTGTCCATGTTCTTAGTAATGCTTCTAATGGACCTTTAATAGGTCTTCCGAAGAGTAATGTGGCCGGAGGAACTCCAGTTGACGCATGCGGTACTTCCCTATAAGCAAATAATGCGGCAGGAAGATACTGATCCCAAGTTTCTGGCTTCTCCTGTGCCAACTTCCGAAGAATAGAGGTGAGCGTCCCGTTAAACCGCTCTACTTGCCCGTTACTTTGGGGTGATAGGGCGAAGTATGGATATGCCTAGTCTTGAATATTCTAAGCACCTCCTCTGTCAATTTGCCTCTAAATTGTGACCCGTTGTCTGTGAGAATTTCATGCGGGAAGCCCAATCTAGTAAAGATATTCAGTAAAGCGTCAGCTACATGCACTGAGTCGCATGCTGGCATGGCTATGGCTTCGCCCCACATGGAACAGGTGTCCACTAAGGTAAGGATATGGGAGTTCCTCTTCTTAGTTCTCAGCAGAGGTTCAATTATATCCACGGCCACTCTTTCAAATGGGGTGCCCAAGATTGGCATCTCCCCAAGGGTTGCGGGTGCCGTCCAGTGTTTTGGTGCAACTTTCTGGCACTGAGGATAAGACTTGACGAAACGTTCAATGTCGCCGGTGATCCCTGGCCAATAATAGTGGCAGGCGATCCTTTGAGTCGCGGCGCTCATTCCCATGTGTCCACTAAATGGGATAGAGTGGCCCATCTCAAGCATCTGGTTCCTATAGGTTGCAGGAACTACTTATTGGTTGTGTTCCTGTCCTTCATTTCCAGCTCGGCGATACATCAATCCATTTTTCATAAAGAAGTCTCCCTTGGTAGGTGGGTTGTGTGTCCTAGGTAATTTTTTAAAACAGGGCGCCAGTGTGGAATCTTCCATTTGGGCCCTCTTCAATTTCTCGGGGAGGATATTGGTAGGAGGTTCCTGCTCTGTGTCTTTTTTTGACTGTCCTCTAGTCTGTACGGCCGCTATGACTAGTGGTTGAGTAGGTTCTCCAAGGAACACATATCTACATCCCAAGATTAAAGAGTAGATTGGTTCTTCCATTATAGCTGCATGAATCTCTCCTGTCACATAACGAGATTCCACTCTGATATTGGCAGTGTCATGGGTGCAACATCCTTCGTCGGACCTTGGATGTCGACACTCTCTTCTGTTATCTGGTCAGGGGTGACAAGAGATGCCCTGACCACCGCATCGAAAGCAAGTCCTGTGTCATAAAGGCTCTCCACAGATTGTCCGTTCACGAGGACTGATTCGATGACGGGAGGATGAGAAACGTTTCCGGTCCTCTGCTCCTTCCGGTGTGACGATTTTGTCTGCAGACAGGCAGCATGTTGGGGAGGAGGTCTGCGCTTGCACTCATTAGTGTTGTGATTGTTCAAGCGACAGTACTTGCACCATTTATCTCCATGTCTCTGGTGTGGCGCAGCATTTTTCTTGTTTTGCTCTTTGTAGTTATCTTGTTTTGCGATCTGTTTATGCGAGATGTGTGGTCCTTTGCTTTGTTGGTCTGGGTGGGAGCGAGCAGGTTGCTTTGGCGCCTGATCCGAAAACTTCTTTCTGGCTCCTTGAGACTCCATGAGAGCATTTTGGAATCGCCCTGCCAGTGTAAGAATATTTTCTAACCGGTCAGCGCCGTTTTCAGTGAGAAATCTATGCATTTCCACCGACATAGATTCTTTTAGTTGCTCTATCACAATCAGCTCTTTCAACCCGTCATAGTTCTCGGTAAAGTTTCCCAGTGTACACCACTTCACTAGGTAATCTTCAATACGGGCTGCGAACTGTGAGAAAGTCTCTCCGGCCTCCTTTTTAGAACCTCGAAATTTTTTCCGGTACGCCTCTGAATGAAGCTCGTACCTCACCAAGAGAGCTTTTTTCAATGCCTGATAGTCATGTTGCTCTCCGGCCGGAAGTTTATTAAAAACTTCGTAGGCGGCTCCTCTTAGGCCCTGGGAAAGTTTCAGGTTCCACTTCCGTTCTTCAAGTCCAAACCCTGTTGCAAAGCGTTCAAAGCGGTCTAAAAAGGCGTCCATGTTATCGTTCCTTTCTGAAAAAGGTTCCAGCGGAAAGTTCATGGCATTGGGTGGCGCAGGCTGCGAAGTAGGCACACCATCTGAGCGGGGTGAGTACCCTCCATCACAGTTGGAAGCCGCTGCACTTTTTGCCAGCTCTATTTGATCGGTCTGTCCCTGGATTTCCAGTTGCTTCATCTTAAGTGCATGCTCTGCTGCGGCTTTCTCTTTACGCTCCGCTGCTTCTGCTGCTTCTTTCCGCTCCGTTGCTTCTGCTGCTTCTTTCCGATCCGCTGCTTCTGCTGCTTCTTTCCGCTCCGCTGCTTCTGCTGCGGCTTTCTCTTTCCGCTCCGCTGCTTCTGCTGCGGCCTTCTCCATTGTAAGTTTCTGCATTTCCATTTCTCTTTCATGGAGTTTATCAGTTTCCTCGCTTACATATTTCATCAGGTCTTTTCCACTTAACCCGAATTCACGCCCTGCCTCCATTAAACTAGTCCTAATTTTTGCGGCATCTGCCATGATATGCAGTATGGGTTCACGAAGGGAAAAATTGGCAGTGACCTCCAAGCAAATTGTTTAGACTCGCACAAGTAATTATCTCTTTAAAACCAGCTAGGTTTAAATTAGTAATCAAGTTCAAATAGTTCTTTAAAAAATCACTCACTCAGCATATTCTGAAAAATTATGTAACAGATTATCTCGAAGTTTTCTATGAAAAATTTACTAACTATTTATGATAACAATTTCTCCAGCAGTTACTGAAAAAAAAAATTTCAGTTCCCTACAGTATCCTCTGTTCTCAGAAAGTGTTTACTCTGTCCGTTTGATATTCAATTTAAAATGTATCACTCGTGCTTTAGAGATATAAATTATTTCCCTATGAAATAGACAAATTATAGTAATAGTCAGTCTAAGAGATAATCCCTCGAAATGCCAACCAATTTTGCAATTATCGCAATTGTATGGCAGGGATGAAAATGTGATTTATCACACTTCTAAGTCCGGGTTCACTAATCCCAAGACGAGTCCACAATTTTCGTGTGGTGAGTCACTGGGAATCATAAAAAGCCTCTATGCCAACTTTACGTGTAGTGTTGGGCAGAGCAAACTAACCTTCGAGGTGAAGACAAGAGTACGACAGGGATGCCCCTTATCAACCACTCTATTTTTAACAGTCATAGACTGGGTGATGCGCCAGACAACAGAGGGCAGTCCAAGAGGAATAAGATGGACTACATTTTCAACATTGGAAGATCTGGAATATGCAGATGACATTGCACTGCTGGCACATTCACATCAACACATCCAGGAAAAAACGGATAGACTTAATAAATTTAGCCAGCAGGTGGACTTGAACATCAATTTAAAGAAGTCTGAGGTCATGACGCTCAATGTGAGCAACCCTGAGCCCATATCAGTAAGGAATCAGCAACTGGTACAGACAGATACCTTCACATACCTAGGAAGCATAGTAACACCAGACGGTGGGGCAGGCAAAGACATCAACATCAGAATGAATAAGGCAAGAACAGCCTTCTTTAGCCTAAATAACATCTGGAAGTCCTCTCAATACAGCACAAGCACAAAATTAAGATTATACCAGAGTTGCGTGCTTTCTGTGCTTCTCTATGGTGCGGAATGCTGGAGAGTCACAGAGAAGGAAATGTCAAAATTGTCCTCTTTTCACACAACATGCCTAAGAAAAATTCACCGAATCTTTTGGCCGAATACCATCACCAACCAAGATCTGCTTACTCGTAGCAAGCAAGAGGACATGCATACCATCATAGCTGGCAGACGCTGGAGCTGGGTTGGTCATGATCTCAGAAGAGACCCCGATGCCATCACAAGAACAGCTATGCTTTGGACCCCTGAAGGAAAGCGAAAGAGAGGCCGACCAAAAACAACTTGGCGGAGGACTGTGGAGGCTGAGATGCAAAGAATGAACCAGAGTTGGGGCACTGTACGAAGGATGGCCACCGACCGTGCAAAGTGGAATCAATTTGTTGTTGCCCTACAAGACGCCACTAGGCGTGATGGCCACTGACTGCTTTGACGGTCGGCGGTTAAGGATCGAAGAAGAAGAAGAGTCACTGGGGCAACTACTACAGTAGTTTTTGCCAGGAATAGTCTATGAGATATAGATATTAGGTCTCTAGAAATTGGCTCGTTAAGAAATAATAAAGACCTATTCGAGATAGGGACAAGAAGACAGGAATGCGAATGCTTTCCACTAGACAGTGTTTTCTAATTAATTATGGAAAGAGTTCTGTTTCCCCACGACCTTAGCTTCTGCCCTTAGATCCCGTAAAGAAAAAGCCCCCAACCTCATCTGAGTAGAGAAAGGTTCCTATAGGTGAATATGTAACACCGACAGCACGAGTGATACATTAACAAACTCTTGATAATGATCAACCGATCGTTGGGTTTATTAATGAAATATCCACATATATAGGGTTAGTAATGGTTAGAACGTGATGATGGTGAAAGACGATTCACACAAAACACACAGATGAGATAATAAAATTACAGTTAATTAAGTAATCGTTAATTAAGAATGAACTGGTGTAAAGTGAAATGATGATGTGATATGATACGTGTTACCAAAATGGTGAGTACTCTACACAGTCCATGTGTCTCTAAATGCTTCTCCTAGATATGAGGATTCACATGTATGCATAAAATGTCCCAAGTTGTTATACGTTATGTCGAGTGGGGTATCTCTAAGCTGAGGACGTTCTGATGAATACTGTTGTCGTACGGAGAACGCTGACGAGATATCTATGTATATTCCTTCACTGTTTGAGTATATCTCTGTAGTGTTGATCAACAGTTAATAGCTGTCATATGAACAAAAGGTCTGTTGTCGAATCTCCCGACGGTACTGGTCAGACTGGATATCTTTACGAAATGTTAGTGATATATAGACTCCTAATCTTGCGTATGTAGTCGTGATTCATATACTTTCGAGTCTGCTTCATAAAATGCGCTTAAGAGTGTGTTGCACGTGGTATAAATATGCGATTCCTCTTTTGAGCTCTTTTGCTTGACTTCAGATAATAATGATCTTTCGAGTGATTTGAATTTATGATGACTCTGTATTGAACTTGTGATAACGATGTATTGAACTTGTGAGCAAGCAGTATATGGTGACGAAAAATGCTGCGTCCACCTTCTGACTTGTGGGTGAGACAATATTCCTTTTTAATTGAGGAATGAAAGATGTCCTATGGCGAATTCTGCTAGCCAAATGTCCGTTTTTGATAACTTATTTCTGGTTAGACGTCAGACACGTTGCGTGTAGACTCAGACTTCTGATGAACTTCTTTTCCCTTCGCAAAATCCTTTAAGAACACAATTAATCACAGAACTGAATTATCATCCACTCTGAATAAACACGTGTATTAGGCTAGGCGTTTTCGGGTTTAATCTCTTCCTCACAAGGTAAAAACTGGACTCCTTCCTCTTGCAAGCTACGCAGTAGATTATATTTCTGCCAGTCCAATATGGGTTTCTTGTACAGCTCATACCAACCAATCATTAATGACCCCTCTGGTCACTCATTCACAGGATCGCTCTTTTCCCCTGTCAGTCCAAACGTGGGTGTAGTTTGACCTCTGATTGTTTATTGTTCACCTGGCCAAGGTGGGCGTCCAATGTGGTAAATCAGCGCTTGTCTGAACCGCGGCCGACCCAAGATAACACCATTACAGCATGAGACGTTTTCCCCTGGCCAATCTGGGCGTCTAATGTGGTGTCACAGAAATTACAGCATGCCCAGATGTGTTTTTACCAGATTTATGACGATACAATGTGGGCTTCAAACGATACTGTCAGGCATGTGGACTCAATCAAAGGACTTTATTTCCCCCGATGAAAGAACAAATGTGGTTCTCTAGATACCGGTCGCGAGTAATCACAACAATGAAATAGCAAATGTGGATCGCAAATATGAGATGAAAGAGCAAATGTTGGAGAAAATACAAGATGAAAAATGTAGGAAAAGATGGAGCAACAAGGCCTTTGCGCTCGTTTATCACAATCTTTTACTACTGTTACAAATACAGTTAACGTGTTATCTTACGTTAACTGAAGCCATCCGGTGACATATAGCCGACCTGAACAACTAACCAGAACCGCACAGTTTCACATTATGGCATCAAAATAACCAAGAGCTAATGCTAAGTGATGGTGGATCAAAGACAAGACAAGACAAGATGAGAAAACAGACACAAGACGATATCTTCTTTGATCCATAACCGCCAACCGTCAAAGCAGTCAGTGGCCAACACGCCTGGTGGCGTCTTGTAGGGCAGCAACAAATTGATTCCACTTTTCTCGGTCGGCGGCCATCCTTCGTACAGTGCCCCAACTCTGGTTCATTCTTTGCATCTCGATTTCCACAGTTCTCCGCCAAGTTGTTTTGGTCGGCATCGCTTTCGCTTTCCCTCGGGTGTCCATAGCATAGCTGTTCTTGTGATGGTATCAGGGTCCCTTCTGAGGACGTGGCCAACCCAACTCCAGCGTCTGCCAGCTATGATGGTGTGCGTGTCCTCCTGGTTACTCCGAATAAGTAGTTCTTGGTTGCTGATGGTGTCTGGCCAAAAGATTCGGAGAATTTTCCTTAGGCAGATTGTGTGGAAGGAGGACAGTTTCCACATTTCCTTCTCTGTTACTCTCCAGCATTCCGTCCCATAGAGAAGCACAGAAAGTACACAGCTCTCATACATTCTTAATTTGGTGTTTGTGCTTTACTGGGAAGACTTCCAAATGTTGTTGAGACTAGCAAAGGTTGTTCTCGCTTTATTCATTCTTTTGTTAATGTCTTTGATTGTTCCGCCTTCAGGTGTTACTATGCATCCTAGGTAAGTAAATGTGTCTGTCTGTTCTAACTTCTGGTTCCTTACTGTTATTGGCTCAGGATTGCCCACATTTAGTGTCATGACCTCTGTCTTCTACAAGACGATATAGCGAGAAGATACAGAACAGCTTGACATCACGGCATGGAAAGTAGTCAGCGACAATTTAAGTATTACACGTTAAACTACCAAATATAAAAACAATCAACGAATGCCCAACAGATAGATACTCGTATATTAGAGATGATTTCAATAGCAATTAGAAGAGATGAAAAAGATATAGTAACAAACAAGGTCGGTTTAGTAATTGCGGTGCCCGATTTGGACCATTCGGGGGGGTGGGGGGGGGGGGAAGAAAGGGGCCTGGACTTAAGATTATAGTTGTGCTGTAGCACGTTTTATTTCAAAGTGTGGCTAATAAACCTGGATATTGATGTATTTTTAATAATAGCAAATATTACTGATATAATATTTGTTCCTTTTTTTAAGGTGGAGGTAGGGACTTGATTGAAGGACCCTTGTGAGCGTGAGGCTCGATTGGGTCAAATAAAGTAAATCGGCCTATGGCGGCATTGTCTACAAATTCATCAAAAGTAGCTGGGTAAAGAGAGTTATATAAAAGAACATGCCCATAAACACTAGACATTAGGTAACACGACAATAGATGCCATAGGAGAACCAGCACAACGAAAAACAACAAAAGTAATACACTATTTATAATAAAGAACACTATATATCAAATTATAACCCACGTAGAGCTGAACCAGGTATTGTAAGATAAACGCTAGCTGTCTAGTGCAAGGACCAAAAACCAAACCAGACGACAACGACATAATTGATAAACAACACTGGAGACAAGAAGCTGTGATGATACATGGTCACCTACGCCACCTGGCATTATACTTGCAGTAGAAGAAGAAGACATTACAGTAATTTCATATCAACACAAGCACTAGATTTCCCATAGTCCTCTTCGGCGAACAAAATGTCGCAGACAAGTTTACTAATAACAATGGCCACGCAAGATCGTGCGGTACCTGAATAAATCACAGGAAGAAAATAAGGAGATATACGACGAGGAAAGAGAGCTGGATAGAGAAGATGAATTACAGGAGAGTATAAAGCGACAGCTGGTGTGGGATTGTGGCTTGAGAAATGTGTGACTAACATGCAACTGCAACAATCATCAGTCTGTGTTAGGGAAGAACAATGGACAATCCTACATGCTGGATCATTTACACACACACACACACATATATATATATATATATATATATATATATATATATATATATATATATATATATATATATATATATATATACATATATAGGTGTGTGTGTGCCTGTGTCTGTGTTAGGAAGAACGTTAACTTCACCTTTTCCTTCTTCAAGTACCTTGCCAACTGGCGTAGATGATCATATTCATCGACAACATTCTGTCTCCTGTTCCGTTTATTCATTCTATTGTGCCCGTAATCACACAGATAGTATTTTATAAAGCTGGTTCTGGTTCTGTTTTATTTTTCTACTCTCTAGCTGTTATATATTTTCCGTCGGAAATTATTTGAGAAGATCGGAACAGAATGATAGGTGTATTTGTATAAGCAAGAGTTGCGTGTTACATTGACACACCAACTAGGAAGCTGGTGTTGTGCCAATGTATATTTGTGCCCAGTAATTTAGGAGCTATTCTCCCTTGAAAGAATATAGGACAGAATAGAAAAATTTCCGACGTTATTCTAACGTAGGTAGTATTTCAAGTTTGTGTTAACTGGATTTTCTCCAGAGATGTTATTTTACTTGAGCCATTTGTACGGGTTCCAGGTTCGGTTTAGATTTTGAATTGGAAGTAGCTCGCGTAGTAGTAATGGCAGTACTCTTATAGTCTCTTGATCACTGAATTTTAAGTAATTCAAAATTAACAATTCTATTTGTAGTGAAGTAAAGTCTGTAGAATAAATATCAATGGAACTTTTATTTAGATTCCTCCAGATGTACAACTGTAGTTCAATGCGACGCCATTTTTATTTCTGTAGCATACAATCTTCAATATGAAATGTCTCATCAATTTGAGGTCCCTAATTTTGCTGAACAAATGGACATTATACACTTGTCTACTATGTATCGAAGTCGAATTACTAATCGAGATTTTTACCCACCTGAGGAATAGGTCATACTGACTACCAAATAAGTCCTGTAATCAAAACCTTGACAATATCTCTGTTGATTACTTGTTAGAGAATAAACGTGTCATAGGGCCAGGGGTCGGGTCAGCCATTATTCTCTTCACTGGATTCTCCATGTAGCTACAAATAAATCGTGGTGAGAACTGCTCTGCTAGGGGTTTGGGCGGTCCATATATCTAAAACTGGTTTCTAAGACTGTTGGGGGAAGTTATTTTGAGTTGTCAGTCTACCGGATATCCTTTGGGATAATGTGTTTCATTGGCGAAGCCGCTAGTTAAGATGGATAGTCCACTAGTTATGGCTATGTCATATTTACGTCACAGTTACTATACAAGTTACTATGATAGCAAATGGTATAACATTTTATTCGAGGGTATATTTTATTCTGTTTAGAGATTTCAGGTCTCGTATTATTTCCCGTAACTGTCTAAAAGGCTTTATTAAAAATGTTAATTTTTTTTTTTTTTCTCTAACCAGCGGGACTCGAGCTTTCCAGCTCTTTTGGCCCAATGACATGTCATTGCGAGGCTGGGGGGTCAGTGGACTTTCCTTCCAACCCGGCAGGAGCTTCGCTCCTTCCCATCCACACGGGATTTATGTGCAGGAGCCGTTCAGGTTATTCAGTCAAATTCCCGGTCGTAAGCATTCCTTCAAACGCTGACGGCCGGGCTTGAAACTTGAAAACCTGGTCGCCAGTACAACGTTGTAGCCATTACACCAGCGCGGCTCCCTAAAAATGTCAATAAGAAGCTATGTGATAATTACGTCATCAATTTCTATAATAACTTGTGTACTAAAATAACTTAGAGGATAATTGCTAACTACTAATGTCGTCATCATTCCGGTTACACAATTTTTTTTTTTTTAACGTACGCCCGCTATTACTCGAAGGGAGAATCTCCGGTTAGTATATCTAACCTGAGACTGTTTTTTACGTGAGTATCCCTTTTTTCCCTGTACAATGACAGGTGTCCACTCGCCATTCAGGCAGATACTCGCCGTCTTCGGAGGGTACCCATTAGAGCTGAACGGCTCAGGAGCCGCCAGTCCCTGGTCGACGACACTGCTTCAAATGTCTTCGCCAGGGCTCGAATTAATCGAGTCCAAGTCTCAGCTTGAACCTCGATCACCCGATCGCCAGCGCATTGTGGTAACCATTACACCAGCGCGGCTCCATTGTATTGTTGACTTTCATACTCGCCAGTTACGGTAAACTGATCAATATCTTCTTTGCCATCCTCTATATATTTTCCCTTCAATCTATCCTACTGTCACAAATGTTTTCCTCTTCTCATAACATGCTCAAAGAGAGTGAAATATTAACATGGTAACAAAGTCATGTGCATTCCACATTGCCAATAACAATAATATTCATAATAATAATATTAATCAACTTCTTCATAGTTATCACTCTTCTACCGTGGGGTGGAGAGGTTTACCAGAAAGTGCCATGTCTCTCTGTGATTTCCTGTCATCAAATTTTAAGACTAACAGGTGATTGGCCTGGTGTGCCTTTGGGTGGACTTACCCTTCAATAGAAGCGTCAACTTTCAACGCTATCAATCCTAGATCCTTCCGGCTCATACTTTTTAAACTGCATCAACTTTAATACACGCTTTTGTAGGAAAGAAAGACAAAAAGTAGATATTGCAAACTGAAAGTGTCGATAACTTACCGTTATTAGCTCCAACCAGGGCCGGATTAAGCTAGTGCGGGGCCTGTAGCATATGTTAAGAAAGGGGCCCTATATTTAAAAAAAAAAAACAATAAAACAACACAAACATATTTGAACACATACATTTTTAATTTGCATAGTAATTATCATTATCAATTAATTCGTGCTTGTAATCCTATAAACTTGCCACTCATGTTGCTGGCGTTGTCATAACTTTGACCACGGCAGTCTTTAATATCAATGTCATTTGCCTTTAAAAAATTAAGTAGACTTTTAGTAAGCTGTTCAGCACTATGACCTTCCACATCCAAAAATGTCACAAATCTTTCAACTGGTCCAGATGGCAAAACATAGCGCAGAGTCAAAGTCAGCTGGTCCATATTAGATATATCTGGAGTAGAATCCAATGAAACGGAATAATACTTGTATTTCTTCACTTCACAGAGAATGTGATCCAGTATGCTGGATCCAATCAGATTGATGAATTCCTCACACGTTGTTTTAGATAGATATGATGTATGTCCAAATCGTTTGTTTGCATGAGTACTTATATGCTCTGCCAGAAAAGGGTCAAACTTGGCCAGTAATTCTAACAACCCTAAGTAATTCCCGTTATAAGGGTACCCAACAATTTCATCACTGCCACGAAATAAAAGGCCTCGTTCTGCTAAAAACTTCACTTATTCGCTCTAGAAGTTTGTGCCAATACTTTTCTAGAATGTCCATTTGTTTCACAAGATGGGAATCGACACGTTCACCTTTGTTTTTACGCATCAACAGTGAAATTAAAGCTTGTCTATGTGAGGAGCTTTCTTCATGTCAACGCAATAGATTGCTTGCATTTTTCCAGTCATTAAACCCTTCCGCAGTAAACTTTGATGAACATTCTGAACTCATAAGCATGCATGGAAAACAGAATAGGCGGTCTTTACTTTCTGAATAGCATAACCATTTTCTTGCATGTTGCTTGTTTGTAAGTTTATGAATATGTGTAAAATAAGACTTCTGACAGTATCGGGTTTTCTGTTCAGTGTCATACAATCGCACGGATGAAGAGAAGGCATTATCAACATGTTGACATTTTTCACTTCCCTTGGATATGCAATATTCTCGCTCACAGTCATCTATATTGTTCGGCCAGTCACCAATATCATTAGAGTACTTCTTCGTTTCACTTATTCTTTCACATTCAGACTCAGTGTATACTGGGTTTTGCTGTATGTTTTCTGCTGCACAGTCTGCACTAGTACTAGTTGTTCCTGTACTTCCAGCTTCAGCGGTTAGAGTACCACCACCATGAACATCACAATATTAAGTCAGCTTACGTGTTTTTGATATCACAAGTTGATCTCTTCTTTCTTTTTCTTCCTTCGCTTTACGTTTTTCACTTCTAGAAGCATAATTACGTCCAATATCTCTGTGTCTACTGCTCATTTTTTGAGTTTTCTAACCTTACAAATCAAGAAATTTTAATCAAGATCGAAAGAGAGTGCGTATACCTCAATTAAAACAGGAAGTTTCCGTTTCCCAAATTCTAGTTTTTATTGTTAATGCAAATTCATTTCACAAAGAACGAAACAAAATTAGAGGGGCAGTCGCCTAGAGCCAAAAAAGTGGCTTCCGTCTAAACGTGACCAAATTTTCAACGCCACTTAAATGGCTTCCGTCCGCAAACAGTTAAGATTAAAATAATGAAGAGTCACACTAAATCACCCTCTTATGCTCTTTCTCTCACAATTTCGTGACACCAAATGAAAAGGCGCTAAAGATGGCATAAATCACAAGATCATTGGTTTAACGCTCGTATTTTTTTTTCTTCTCTCTAACCAGCGGCACTCGAGCTTTCCAGCTCTTTTGGCCCAATGACATGTCATTGCGAGGCTGGGGGTCAGTGGACTTTCCTTCCAACCCGGTCAGGAGCTTCGCTCCTTCCCATCAACGCTCGTATTAGAAGATTACCAAAACATTATGTACATATTTATTGGCGCGGGGCCCCTAAAAGCGCGGGGCCCGTAGCATATGCTACTTGTGCTACTACGTTAATCCGGCTCAGGCTCCAACGCGATATCGCGGATTATTATACAAGGTATTTTAAATTAAATTCCTTTTCAAATTTACTGTCTATGCCTAAGAACACATCATTACTTTCATCGGAACTTTCATGTCACAATTTTTTCAGCACGAGAAACAACTACATTGTTCAAACATTCTTTAAGTACAAAGCCATGGAATAACTACAACAAGGTGCAGTATATATCGATGACCTCAGCTGATAATCGAAATTCTATTAATAACGATGTTTGTACATACTATCAAAATCAGTGCACACACCAATGTCGTGTTGACTCAGATTAGCAGCCGTAGCCCACTCAGTGAGATGTTGGACTTGATCCAGCATCATCATCATCAGTAACTTCAGCTTCCTTGGGAACATAGACCTTGAATATATCCAAGCCAAAGTTTTCATGTCCAGTTCCATCTTTTCAAAGTCTTGTCATGTCTTCTGTATCTGTTGTAAGTGTCTCCCATTCCTTTCTTCATGTATTTGTATGTCTGCCTGTTTGTCTCTTATCCTGGGAGTGCCAAAGCAAATACTGCCTTCTAATGTTATTAACTAATCCGCTGACTTTGTATCCTATCTATCCCCCAGTGTTTTTCTGACCTCTTGTTCGACTTGTTATTCTAGTTGTGAAAACTTGTATTGTCTTCTTTGTACGCTCTCAGACGTCTGCTTGAATATGTTCAAAGAAATCAGTGGTCAGCTTGAGGCTATTTGTATCTTCATAGAGTTTTCCAGGAACGGTACTGGTGACGGCCATATATGCTTTCTCTGTTCCTCATATGTTGGGTGTCTTTGAAGCAGATGTTCAGCAGTCATTTTATCAGTGTCACAGTTATACACATCAGTAGTTCTATTTTTAGCTTAAAAACAGCTTGACATTCTATCTTTAGCTGGAGGGAGGGGGGTCTCGGAGTGGCTAAGAAGTATGGCGTACGCCTCCAATTTTAAAGTTACCGTGTTCGATTCCATATGGACGCTACCCTGGCAAAATTTACAAAATTAGGAAAACCCACCCAACATAAGAATATTTATAGAATGTGTGACTCCTGTATACACACATTGAGATATTCGCCGGTGCTACGAAATTCGTGCACTGTGGTGAGATCGGTGCTATGATGGAATTATCCCCCCCCCCCCCCCCCTTCCGGCAAAAATAAAAAACAAAGTTTTCATTATTTCCGGGGTATAACATCACCAGAGTGAATTATAGTAATGTGATGGGGCCGAAAAGGAGACGCCCGCCCCTACCTGTTTCTAGGCAGATTTATCGCCCATATTTTAGAAGTGCGCGTAGCACGCTAGTATGTAAAAATTCTGACGAGATAAGGAAGATTGATGAAAAGGCCATAATAAAGTCTACATATAGTTGTGGTGTAGAGTTGTGGGTTATAATTGATAGTTATGGGCCATACTTGAGTGGTTTAGTGCCTTATAAAGCGATAATCGCGTGTGATATTTAAGTAGCCAAGATTAATACGCCCAGCGCGCAGTAAGTTGAGTGGTTAGGCCAGGGCTTATAAAAGGGGTAGCAAGCGGCGAAACTGGTCTATTGTTGAGACAACCGCCCAGTGAGAACAGACGAAGAAGACAGACAGAGCCAAGCTGTAAATGCCTTGAGCACGTGAGTTAATTTAAATTAGCATTAGTTTTATATAATTCGGAAATAATATCGATGTGGCTGTTTTAATGTTTAGTGATATAGATAGATGTGTTTCCAAAGGAAATGTCTTTTTAGGACATTATGATTTAGTCTTGAAATGATAGATGAGTGAAAATAATGTTTGATCGGTTTTATTAGGCACGCAAAGCCCAAATCACATATGTAAGAGTTTAGTATCAAGTATTCCATTCATCAGAGAAGGGCAAATTTAGTAGGAGAGTGTTTTATACATGAAACTGGACAGAGAAGCATCTATTACTTGAATTTAGATGATATTGACTTGTTAGCAAAATATCAAGATGGCGGCCACGTGGTCATGAAAGGCGGCGCGTCAAAATGCGTGTGTATAAAGAAGACGCCAGTTTTATATTGTGTGAATTGACTCGTGGGTGGGAAGCAGATTAAGATAATTTTCCCCAGTAAAGGAAAGAAAGAGTTGTCGTGTTAATTTTCCTTTGTATGATGACTAGTTCTAGTTGTTAAGTCAAAAGTAATTATATTTTATTTCTTTAATGTAAAAGTAATTGAGTGTATTTCACGATAGCCTACTTATCATAATTCTACTGTATAGATTTAATGGGTTACTGTGAGGTGAGAATAGTCATTTAGATTTCTGGAGAGCGCGAGGCCACTCCTTTGGCGTAAAGCGCATTTGAGACATAAATGTTGCTGTTTGCTCCTTGCGGAGCAGGGCGACACCAGTGCGGCTGAATCCAACAGAAGCCTGCATGAAGCATTTATATGCTATGGCAGTGATTTGTTTCGGTAACGATGTGTTTCATGTGATGAGATTCCAAGTCTCATCATTGGTCATATACGACACGCTTGTTGCCAGGCGCACCAGTCGTCACATACGACATGCTTCCGAATGCAGTAACGAATATTGAGATAGATCAGTTGCGAGGTGGTGGTTTATTCTCGTTATTGAGAGTATTTGTTGTACATATAGTTGAATATTATTTTATGTCCATTTTTTGATTATTTAATTATGGTTATGTGAGGAATGGTTGTGAGAGCACGTGGGCTCACTTCAAGATATATATTTCTCTTCTCCGCTCCTGAGGGAGCATGGGGCCAACAGTGTGGTTTGCCTTCATATTAAGCATTCAGATGCTCGGGCAGTAGTGGTTTTGGTAGCAATCTGTGTTACATGGTGAGGTTGCCAGCCTCATGCACAACACCATACTAGTCGCATTGGACGACACACATGAGTGTATGTGTGTGTGATAGTTGAGTGTGTCAGGTGGCGGCGTAGGACAGTTTGACAGGTGAGAGCGTGGTGTTTCTCATTCAGTATTATATTATGATTTTAACTATTCTGTGCTTTGTTTGCTTCTTCAGATTAGCATCGGGCACTGTTGGGTGTTTTGTTTTGTTTAGTTGTGTTTTGTTATGTTCGCTAGTTTATTTGTTTAATGTTTGCTTTGTCACTGAATGGGTTGTAAAAATAAATACAGCCCCTGCCTCGGAATAAGAGTTTTTATTGTTGTTCGGGTCGGTGCGAGTGTGAAAAGAGAAAGATCACACATCACAATATAATCATCATCATCATCTCGCCCACCCTATCACAATTGGCGTCGTCGGCAGGATCAGGCAGACAGTGACACTGAGCAAACAGCAAACTAACAAATTTTGTAAACACCCAGCAGTGCATTCCTGCAGCAAGATGGCTAATGCGCCTGTGAAGATATTGTACGTGAAGGAGCCAGAGATAAGGTTGTTTAGTGGAGAGGGGAGTCCCACTTGGCAAGAGTTTGTGGGAGATGTGAAAGCCGCGTGGAAGGTGGCGCCTTTTTGTGCAGAAGACAAGTTAGACATGATATGGAACAACGTTACACCATGGGTATCTAGAGAATTACGGATACATGGTGGAGCCAAGGCCAGCCCTGAGAAGTTACTGGAAATTGTCAAAGAAGCCTATTGCGAGCAACCACCAGTCAGTGAGATGACCAGGAGTTTCCCTTGGGAATATGCTGTTTATGGTGAAAGTAAAAAGCCTGAGACACTGGTCCAGATAGCAAGTGCAGAAGTTCAGAAGGAGGAGGAGGCACTCAGAGCAGAATTATCCTTCCTAAAGTCCCAGATAGCACAGATGTCAGAGGCCAGTTCGCCAGCACAAGAGGAGGTGCAGAGAAAGAGAGCACCATGCCAGCCGCGGGAACAGCCAACGCAAGACGAGGGGGTGTGTCCGCGGGAACAGCCAACGCAAGACGAGGAGGTGTGTCCGCAGGAACCTCAACTAGACCTTCTTGCGTGTGAGAGTCAGGCTGTTGCCAAGGAAAGCTGTGAGCTGACAGCACCGATAAACGCAGTGGCACCGACAAGGCGAAAAGGGATGTGCAAGTGGTATAGTGTCCACAGGGGATGGGGGTTCATCACGCCAGATGATGGAGGTATTGATGTATTCGTACATCAGACCAAGATCTACAGAAAGGGATTCCGGAGACTGGCGAAGAATGAACGAGTAGAGTTTGACAGCAAACCATCGGTGCAGGGCATGGAAGCAATTTATGTATGCGGCATTGGTGGTCAAGAGTGTAAGGGCAGCAGGAAGCGACCCATGGCACAGAGGAAGCCCAGAAAGATAAGATGCTACAATTGTGGAGACCTGTCAGACCACATGGCAGCCAAGTGCCCTCAAGGCCCGCTTCCGAAGAGATGTTTTCGATGCAAGTCCACTGAACACTTGATATCTACCTGTCCCTCAAGGAGCTCTTTCCCGAAGCGTACTGTCACAACCAGGTTGCCTTTAGGGCGCAAGACAAGAGATGGCCACGACAACAGTCACACTAAGGGCGCCGAGAGAATTGGTCGTCGTGCAGGGAAGGAAACCCGTCCTAAGCAGATAGGAGGGAGTGCAAATCAAGGTTCAGCAGAGGAGACTCATCAAAGGCAGATTGTGGGGAACGTAAGCCACCGTCCACACAAGATGAGTGGAAAGCACGTCAAGAGCGATCTCTCTTCAAACTCGACAGCTGCAAGCACTGACAGGCAGATGTCACGGGCAGACAGCGACGCGGCACCGGTGAGCGAGTCTTCAAGACCACAGCGGCTGACAGCCCGACAACGTACAACTGGAGACATGACGACCAAGAGTGTCCCCAGCCGGGTTGTACCGAAAACAGAATCTGAGCTCAAAGCATCGCCGCTCAGAAAGAGTCCTGCGCAGCATCAACGAGCTGAGAGGTTACAAGTGAAGCGCCAGAGGTAGTGATGTTGTCGGGACGACAACAAAATCAGGAGGAAGATATGTGATGGGGCCGAAAAGGTGACGCCCGCCCCCTACCTGTTTCTAGGCAGATTTATCGCCCATATTTTAGAAGTGCGCGTAGCACGCTAGTATGTAAAAATTCTGACGAGATAAGGAAGATTGATGAAAAGGCCATAATAAAGCCTACATATAGTTGTGGTGTAGAGTTGTGGGTTATAATTGATAGTTATGGGCCATACTTGAGTGGTTTAGTGCCTTATAAAGCGATAATCGCGTGTGATATTTAAGTAGCCAAGATTAATACGCCCAGCGCGCAGTAAGTTGAGTGGTTAGGCCAGGGCTTATAAAAGGGGTAGCAAGCGGCGAAACTGGTCTATTGTTGAGACAGCCGCCCAGTGAGAACAGACGAAGAAGACAGACAGAGCCAAGCTGTAAATGCCTTGAGCACGTGAGTTAATTTAAATTAGCATTAGTTTTATATAATTCGGAAATAATATCGATGTGGCTGTTTTAATGTTTAGTGATATAGATAGATGTGTTTCCAAAGGAAATGTCTTTTTAGGACATTATGATTTAGTCTTGAAATGATAGATGAGTGAAAATAATGTTTGATCGGTTTTATTAGGCACGCAAAGCCCAAATCACATATGTAAGAGTTTAGTATCAAGTATTCCATTCATCAGAGAGTGGCAAATTTAGTAGGAGAGTGTTTTATACATGAAACTGGATAGAGAAGCATCTATTACTTGAATTTAGATGATATTGACTTGTTAGCAAAATATCAAGATGGCGGCCACGTGGTCATGAAAGGCGGCGCGTCACCATGCGTGTGCATAAAGAAGACGCCAGTTTTATATTGTGTGAATTGACACGTGGGTGGGAAGCAGATTAAGATAATTTTCCCCAGTAAAGGAAAGAAAGAGTTGTCGTGTTAATTTTCCTTTGTATGATGACTAGTTCTAGTTGTTAAGTCAAGAGTAATAATATTTTATTTCTTTAATGTAAAAGTAATTGAGTGTATTTCACGATAGCCTACTTATCATAATTCTACTGTATAGATTTAATGGGTTACTGTGAGGTGAGAATAGTCATTTAGATTTCTGGAGAGCGCGAGGCCACTCCTTGGGCGTAAAGCGCATTTGAGACATAAATGTTGCTGTTTGCTCCTTGCGGAGCAGGGCGACACCAGGGCGGCTGAATCCAACAGAAGCCTGCATGAAGCATTTATATGCTATGGCAGTGATTTGTTTCGGTAACGATGTGTTTCATGTGATGAGATTCCCAGTCTCACCAGTCGTCACATACGACATGCTTCCGAATGCAGTAACGAATATTGAGATAGATCAGTTGCGAGGTGGTGGTTTATTCTCGTTATTGAGAGTATTTGTTGTACATATAGTTGAATATTATTTTATGTCCATTTTATGATTATTTAATTATGGTTATGTGAGGAATGGTTGTGAGAGCACGTGGGCTCACTTCAAGATATATATTTCTCTTCTCCGCTCCTGAGGGAGCATGGGGCCAACAGTGTGGTTTGCCTTCATATTAAGCATTCAGATGCTCGGGCAGTAGTGGTTTTGGTAGCAATCTGTGTTACATGGTGAGGTTGCCAGCCTCATGCACAACACCATACTAGTCGCATTGGACGACACACATGAGTGTATGTGTGTGTGATAGTTGAGTGTGTCAGGTGGCGGCGTAGGACAGTTTGACAGGTGAGAGCGTGGTGTTTCTCATTCAGTATTATATTATGATTTTAACTATTCTGTGCTTTGTTTGCTTCTTCAGATTAGCATCGGGCACTGTTGGGTGTTTTGTTTTGTTTAGTTGTGTTTTGTTATGTTCGCTAGTTTATTTGTTTAATGTTTGCTTTGTCACTGAATGGGTTGTAAAAATAAATACAGCCCCTGCCTCAGAATAAGAGTTTTTATTGTTGTTCGGGTCGGTGCGAGTGTGAAAAGAGAAAGATTACACATCACAATATAATCATCATCATCATCTCGCCCACCCTATCACAGTAACATCAAATTTCACTGTAAGTAAGAACTAGCATAGCACCCATGTTTCTGCCATAGGGTAGGCAATTTAACACTAAAAGTGTGGACCATGGTGTTTAAGACCATAGCCAATGTCTACTTACGGACACATTCCTTTTAACAGCAATATGAGGTCGCCATAACTAAGAGTTCGAACATATTAAAAAATGTTGGTAGCAATACATGCACTCACATACCTCACACCGTAACCGTAAATAATTTAGGCATACTCATCTGTCAAGTCCAGTTTCAGATATGTGTACATCCTTAATACTTGTTAACTCTGATGGTGATCAGAGGCGAGTAGCAATACGATTTTCAGATTTACTATGGCTCGTATATTAACACATTTAATTTATTAATAATAATAATAAAAACGTTGTTATTGTTAAAAGTTGAAATCACTTTTTATAACACACATGTCACGTGACCATGACAAATGTTCAGTGCGATCCTAGAGCTTGTTTTGAGGCACATAGTTTTTTTAAAAATCAGGTTCAAGTGATATAAGATACAGTCTCAATTCTGGACCTGCATTCAGATTACTACTGTGAACGGTGGTTTGGTTTTAGTAAAGTAAAAGAGTGTAGAAAAGTGGTTTAGGAAATATAAATGGATTTGTATACAGACTATTTGTCTTAGTTGAAGGGAGATAAAATGAGTGAAGCAATGCTTTGAGAAAAGGGAGGAAACACCGCATATTACGGTTGGTAGATGAAAGTGTTGAATTAGGGTTAGGCAGATTTAGTGGGTTCTCAATTATGGTTGAGAAGATTAGCATGTAATGATTTGGTAGTAAGCTTTAAGAAGAGAGTATGGTGTTCAGTTAAATCATCAAAGGGAGATAACGTAGAATTAAGTCCCTTGCAGGTTTTAGTGAGTTGAGAAAAAAAAGTACGCACGGGAAAATTGGGATGTGTGAACACATTTTAGGGGTGGACGAAAAAATGTTAGAACGGGGATTAGGCAGTTGAGATTGAGACGCGCTAGGCGTAGGAAGAGAAAAGGGTTTTCTCCCGAGTGTTAAAGTTGGATGTCGAACGCGCTCAGCGTAAGACTTGTGTGGGTAAACGCGCTCAGCGTAGGTGGTCAGCAAAAATGTGCTGTGAGTTAAAGAGTGATAGAAACCGCTCAGTACATTACTAATCATAAATTGGTGTACGACAGTATTTTTGTGATAGCATTTTTTTCTGAGGACAAGATGGTTGTGAAAGGAAAAAGTGTATTTCTATAAAAACAAAACCAGGTATGTTGAACAATTTTGATCTATTAC
Source organism: Oreohelix idahoensis (assembly GCA_024509875.1). NCBI lineage: Eukaryota > Metazoa > Mollusca > Gastropoda > Stylommatophora > Oreohelicidae > Oreohelix > Oreohelix idahoensis. Next base: position 102,295 of record JAMPIV010016139.1, read on the forward strand.
TAGCATGTGTAGCTCAACAGACAAGGTCAGATCAGAAAAGAAAAATAGAAGTAGTCTTGGCAAAGTGACAGCCCTGGCGGTAAGGCCAGTTTTCTCTCAGTGAGATATACCAAGAGATATATGAAAAAAGGTAGAGAAAAAAACAGTCAGTACAGAAGAGAGACAAGAGGTTTCGCCTGAAGAATTAAATGACATTTTGATAGCTGGAACAAGCAGTAGCAAAGAAGACAAAGCAATGTATGTGAAAAATTGATACTGAGATTGTTTGAAACTGAAGCTTTTATTATACAAGACTGCCAACCTTGAAGAGGAAGGTTGGGCATACCATTTTTACCCATTTATCAACTTATGTTAATAAAGTTCGACATTTGATATTTTCACTGCTGTTTTCGGGTGAATTCGATTTGATCAACAGTGGGTATGAGAAAATGTAGAGTCAGTCTGAGAGAAGGAAGTTTTCGTATCTACCTTACAACATACTATCTACTGAAATGGCAGTGGTCCGAACCTCTAATACTATCAACTGCCACACTACGGTATTTATTTTTTATAAAGGTATAAGAAGAGAAAGCCCTCTCCACCAGTTCAGTATTTGTAAATGGCAACAGAAACTTAAGCGCCTTGTCGGTCAGCTGTTCATATTCTCTGCTGATGTCTCCCCAAAAGTTAATAAGGAATTTTCATTTGAATTCAGCTATTAAAGTAGTATCAGTCGAAAGTTCAATCAACTTCTTTTTTCCGTTGATTGATAATGTGGCTGCTTGGAAATATTCTTCTTCAAAGGGATTTACAATCCAGTAGTTCTCTTTTCCAGGTTTCGGAAAGTACTTCTCGAAAGATGATTTTAGCCCTTTCAAGTGTTCAATTATTTTCTCGCTCATTTCCTGGGAGAGGTGCAGCTCGTTATCAGATAGGAAATTGTGCAGAGTTTCAAATACCTCAGTGTTGGGGTCGTTCATTCTAGTGGTAAAGAACTTCATTACGCGAATGGTTGCAAAGGAACAAAATGTCAGAAAATGTTCTTCAAAACGAACTCCAACAAGTAGTGTTTAACTGGTCACTTACTGGCAGCACACAAGTCTGTGATGACTGTATATATATTTTATTTAACGTGACACATACGGAGTGGAACAGACAAGACGATCATGGTTACAGATTACAGATGCAAATGTCATACTTTAAAGTTGCTGATCATACTCTTAAATTCTTGGAGATTCTTCAACAATCAAGTCCTCTTCTATCCAAGTGAGCTGAGGATCACTTCTGTTCTCCGCTAATATACATTTACAATGAAGTCCGTTGACCTTCTTCCAAGGACGTCTATCGTGGTAAACGGATTCATGTTCGAGGATCAATCTTTGATATCATACCCGTAAAATTCACAGACTTTCTTCATACAATACTTATGTAGCATATATATAATCCAGACAAAGTCATACACGGCAATACAATCAGGTTAGAGTCTTCTGTTGACTAACCTCTCCCAAAATCCATGCCATGACTTTGGCATTGGCGAAACGGCATATTAAAACATGTGAAGCATACAAAATCAATTAACTTCGTTTCCTCGTAGGTATCCTCCCTCTACGGTAATTCAAACAAGGCAATCGACTCCGTTTGTCCATTCTAGGAATGACATACTACGATGGATCCCCGCTAGACCATAACTAGGAGCGGCCTGATACTTCAATTAAAAATCAATAAACATTCAATGTGAAATGGGGCGACACTTACATGATACTTCCACTATTGGCTTCGACATGAAGACCAATATATATATCAATAGAAATAATGGCTTCCACAAACTTGCCACGAATACAAGAAATATTCCACGGACATCAACATGGTCCGTACTGCCCCATATAAAACATGACGTCAGCATCACTAAACTAGGTTACCCGTGCGTCCAAAGCAACTCACACTGCATTGTGCACGTCAGTGCGTGAATCAATCGAACGCACAAATAATATAACTATATTAAGAATGGTGCGTACATTTGGCAGGACCGAAGACTACCCCCTTAGGTAATAAATGTACGTAACAGCTCCCTTATTACCTCCCCTTAAAAAAATTAATTCTATTAATTTTTTTGAACTTAGTACCCGAGAGAGGTGAGTCAAAACTACAACAAGATATATGAAATGCATAAAGTTATACCATATTAAGAAAAGAATATTAAACGAAATCAATATAACTAAATGATAGTATGCATTAAAGCACACATCCACAATCGACCTACTTTGGAACGATGTGGTAATATTCGAAGTAAAAACAAGTTGAAAATGAAAAATGAAAAAACCATTTAAAAAAAAGATGATAATAAAATTCAACTAAGTTTTCAAAAAAAAATTTGAAACATATGATTTCAAAAATGAAAATGAACAGCAACACTGATGATAATCAATGACAAGAGAATCAATAAAACAGAAAATTGAAAATACAATGTGCAAAAATGAAGCAATGCAAAATTAAAAACTTTAAGAATCAACACCCTTAATGTTTTCTAACACTAGTATGGTTGACTAGTGATCTAACAGTGAGATATCATAACTAAGACCCGTGAATGCAGGTATTACGTGACAACTAAGAAAGTTAGTATGTGTGTGATCCATAATCAATTAAATAGATTAAATTGAATTATTCTAATTTATATATTTCTTAATTACTAACAAATAACCAGTTACTAATATATTCTAAGTAATTCCAATATCACTATCAATATGTCAATGTTCAGTTACAACTAGTTAGTAATCGACGAGACGATGTTCTCAATGTTCCATACACGATAAAATATATTCTCGAACACGATATGTAATGTAATATGTTCCATAGGAATAACAAATGTATATTTGTCGCTCTTAACAATGTTTACATACTAATAAAAAGTTACTGTAGTACCAATGTTCCCGTACTAATAAAATGTTACTCTAATACCACTGTTCCCGTTCTAATAAAACGTTACTATAGTATCAATGTTCCCGTACTAATAAAATGTTACTACACAAGAAGTAATGTTATAATCTATAAGTAAGTATATCATGAAAGTTATACTTATACGAATACTTCAGTTATATAACCAGTCTTTATAGATGTACTATCAATGATAATGTACAAAGTTATTCATGTTATCGGTGAGGATGTTTCAACATCTGGAAGTGGTTTAGTTTCGACAAGTTCGCTTGGGCATCTCGACAAACAGTCTGCGAACACATTCTTCACTCCAGGAATAGCTCGTATTTCAAAATTGAATGGTTGAAGCGCTATAGCGTAACGCGCTGACCTCGATGATTTAACGTTCTTCGTGTTCAGTGCGGTAAGAGCTTTTTGGTCAGATTCCACCACAAAGTGTGAGCCGAGGAGGTAACGTTCCAGTTTTGTGATTGCTCACACTAATGCGAGGAGCTCTTTATCCAGAACGGAGTATTTGAGTTCGCTCTCCGTAAGTTTTCTGGACACGTACATCACCGGAAATAAGGTGCCGTTATATTCCTGCATCAAAACTGCAGCAATAGCGTAAGAAGATGCATCACTGCGAAGAATGAAAGTGAGATTTTTGTTAGGCAACCTCAAAAAAGGTTCATTTGAAAAAAATCGTTTTATATAGTCTTACGCCGTTTGGTGATCCTGCGACCACTTTATTACATTAGATGTGCCTTTCTTCAGTAGAGACGAAAAAGGTGCAGTTATAGTAGACAAATGAGGGATGAATTTTGAATAGAACTGTATTAGTCCTAAAAGAGATCTAACTTGTTTTTTTGTCTTAGGTGCCGAGATGTTTAAAATTTTAGAGACGTTACTGTCTTCTGTATACATGAAACCATGACCTATGCGGTGACCCAGAAATGAGATGTCATGAAAACCGACAAAAGCCTTTGAAGGTTTCGCTGTTAAGTTATAATCCCGTAAGGTAGAAAGTAAAACTTTTAATCCATGAATATGTTCATCCCAAGAGTCACTGAAAAGACAGATGTCATCTATATAAGTAATGACATCGGGACGATGAGACAATATGCGGCGCATCATGCGTACAAAGGTAGCTGGCGCATTCATTAATCCGAATGGCATAAAATTCCATTGAAAAAGACCACGTGGCGTCGAGAAAGCGGTGAATGGCTTTGCTTTAGGAGTGAGTGGCACTTGCCAATAGCCCTTTGAAAGGTCAAATTTCGAAAAGAATGTGGCATGAGATAATTTCTCCAATAAGTCGTCTAAAAGAGGTAACGGTTCCGCATCGAATTTTGTAACTTTGTTTAATTTCCTGTAATCTACGCAAAGACGTATATTGTTGTCCTTCTTCCTAATGATTACCATAGAAGAAGAATATGGTGATGAAGATGGTTCAATTATATTTAATTGAAGCATCTCATCCAATTCCTTATCAACCTTATCACGAAAGTGTAAAGGGATAGGATATGGGCGAACTCGAATAGGCGTATCGTCAGTCAGAATAATGTCATGTTGGATGACTGACGTATAACCTGGGATGTCAGTGAGGACATCCTCATACGAGTGTAAAATATTAGAGACTTGCTGACGTTGATCAGCCGAAAGAGTAGATGAGATTGTAACATCATTCCATTTCTCAGTGGAATGGAGTGGTACAACTGGTATTGGTAGTTGTACATCATCGAAAGAAGATTCTTCTTCTTGGATGACTGACAAACTAGAATAGTGTTGAATAGGAGGTGTAGGATCGTCAGTTGCCTGGAACACTGACTGTAGATAATCAGGACGTGAGTAATACTCCTTCAACATGTTAATGTGGAAGGTTTTATGTTTACCATTAACATCAACGATGTAGTCGACATCGGATATTCTTGAGATGATCCTGAAAGGACCTCTCCAGGTAATTAAAAGACGATTGTTATGCGCAGGGAGTAATACAAAAGCTTCGTCACCAGGAATAAGCTGGCGAAGACGTCTATACTTGTTTGCAAATAGACGAGCTTTTTCTTTGGCTTGTTCGGATGATGCAGTAGCTAGTCTACAAGCATCTATGATTCTCTTTCTCAGAGAGATCACATACTCATAAGAGGATTGAGTTTCCTCTTCAATATTCTCGTCAACCAATAAGTCGTGGATTAACGACATCGGACCGCGTGGTTGCATGCCAAAAACTAGCTGGAATGGAGAAAACCCCGTGGCTTGATTTTGTACTTCGCGATACGCGAACAGAGCAGCGGGTATGACCCGATCCCAGTCTTGGGGATGGTCTTGGGTCATCTTACCCAACAACTGCTTGAGTGTCCTATTGAGACGCTCAATTAACCCATTTGGCATCGGATGATAAATAGAGCTAAGAGATCTGTCTATACCTAATGTCTTCATAACTTGAGACATGGATTCAGAAATGAACTGAACCCCATGATCCGACAAGATTTTCCGTGGAAAACCAATGCGTGAGAAGATTAACATCAATGCCTCTGCTACACTGGCAGATGAAGTGTTCTTGAGAGGGATGGCCTCAGGCCAACGAGTGCACATATCAATGCACGTAAGAATATGCGTATGCCCTCTAGCAGATGGAAGCATCGGACCAATAATGTCTATAGCCATTTTATCAAATGGTCTAATCGGGATGTCCGCAGCTTGAATAGGAGCCGCATGAAATGGACCCCGTACCTTAACTTCCTGACATATCAAACAGGACCGACAATAGAGAGTGATGTCCCTATGGACGCCTGGCCAGTAGAATGCCGAAAGCACTCTGGATTTGGTACGCGAAAAACCCATATGGCCCGCACATTGCGAGTCATGCGCATGTCGTAATATAAGAGATCTCATAGAGGATGGGACTAAGATCTGATAACATAAGGATGAATCCTTTTCCCGTATTACTCTAACCAAAATCCCATTTTTAAGTATAAAGTCATGTCTAGATTTTGCAAGTTTGTTGCTGGTATTCTTTTTGTTCACGTACTGAAAAATTTTTTTTAATGAATCATCATTCTTTTGCAATGTTGCAAACAACTCACGTGAAATAGGAGCATCATCATCACAAGTGGTATGAACTGTAGGTTCAATAGGTGTATCATGCGACATATTAGTAGCTTGCGCTCTAGTCACTACTGCATTTGCAGTTTGAATATGTCGCTCTTCCCATTCAGCAATTTGCTGTGGTGTACACTCTTTAATACCATGTATGCGACCAAGTATTACATCACAAATTGGATTCGGAAGGAGACATGCCTGGATCTTTCCTGAAAAAAATGGTGTATTAAGGTCAATAATAGCAGTGGGAAATGTTTCAACGGTGCCACCAAAAGTCACACACTTGACAACCCTGCCCGTGGCACAACTTGGGTTGATCAGCGAAGTCCGGACGCCCACAGTACTACAACCTGAGTCAAATAGGAGAGAGCATGAAATGTTGTTGACAAATCCCTTGTTAAACTTAAGAGAGCCCTGTCCCTGGTGTACTGACGCAGCAGTGGCCGTACAGACTACAGGTAGACTAGGCAAGGTATGTCCGCAACGCAGCGTCGTGATCGCCTTAGGCTGGAAAAGAGTCGAGCATTCTGGACAGTCTTTCACCTGGGTACAACCAAGAGAACAAGACATAGCATTGTGAGTTTCAGCTACTTTACCCTGTTCAATGTTAGCCTGTGTATCAATTAAAGAGACATTAGAATGTCTACCCGTATTACTCGACGATCCATCTCTACGATGCGATCGATTTTGATTATTTGCTTTAAAATTGCCATAATTGTCGTTTCTGCTTGAGTTAAAATTTGGATGAGTCCGATAATTTGTATAATTAAAGTTATGATGTTCTTTAAAATTTTTATTCCAAGAACCTTGTCTGTTTTGCGGACCCTGAGATCTTGATCTCCAGTTTTGTTTATTATAATGTCCTTGATTATTTTTAAAATTATTGTTACCAAAATCTCGCGATCTGTGAGCTTGGTTCCAAGAAACATTAAATGGAGCAGATTGTTGAAATTGCTTCCCTTTGTAAAAGTTATCATTTTTAAAATTGTAATTATTTCCCTTATTGACATACCTGTCAGCACTAAAGGAACGATTTCGTGAAAAATTGTTTTGTTGTGCTGCAAAAGCAACAGACTATTCATTCTTAATCTGTGCATTACTTAGATCCATGGTTGGGTGAGCAGTGCAGAAGTTTTTTGCATGTTCTTCTAAGTCTTTCATAGATAAAGGTTTCCGTTCGTGTAAAAATGCGAGAAATGTAGGATTTACAGACGATAGTACCTTATCGCGCATCAGTAAATCGAAGAGACCTTCATACGACTTTTCTATTTTGGATAATTCGATCCATCTTTCTAGGGTTAGTCGTATTTGTGACAGAAAATCACTGAAATTTCTGCTTGATTGCGGTAGCAATGTACGAAATCTTAATCGGTATTCATCTTCTGTCATTTGAAATTTCTTCAGAAGTGCGGCTCTAAGAGCATTATAATCATTCTTCTCACTAATACTGGTAGTATGATAAACTGCTAAAGCATCCCCAGTAAGTAACCTGGATAAATATGTGCAATACAGTGTTTTATCCACGTTATAAGACCTACAAGTGGCCTCAAATCTATCTAGGAAAAATATTACGTCATCCGACGGGGGATTAAATTTAGGTAATTTAAGGTGAATTTCCTTAAAATGATCATGTCTGGATGAAGTTTGGCTTTCAAAAGTTCTCTGAGAATTAGCTTCCTGAGTTAACCTAAGTCTCTCATATTCTGACTCTGCTAATTTCAGTTCATGCTGTCGTTTTTTATCATTCTCTTCCATCTCAAGCTGAAGTCGTATTGTATTTTGTTCAGCTATTAATCTTCTTTCTTCCATTTCCTTTTGTTTATTTTCCATTTCAATTTTAAGTCTTTCTTCAGCCTCCCTTTGCTTCTGTTCTGCCTCTCGCTGAAATCGTTTCTCTTCTAATTCAGCGGCTAATCTCATTTTTTTCTCATTCTCCTCAGACTCAATCCGTTTTTGATCTGCCTCAAATTGAAGTTTTTCTAGTCTTAAAGTTTCTAACTTTCTCTGTTCGGCTTCTATTTCTTGAGCTTTCTTATATTCTGCAAGTGCAAATGCTTTTGCTTCATCAGGAGCCATCTGAAGAGCTTTTGCTTGCTTAATGAAATAATCTAGTGAATACATTATGCTTTATAAGTAGTCACAATACTCTTGATTTATAAAATGATAATTAATCAATGTAAATTAATTAACCTTGTTACTTTGCCAAGTGTACGTCGTTCCTGTCCTAGAACGGTATCTTTTGTTATCATATAGTTATGAAATATATCAATAATCAATATAGTAATTTATGTAATGAAATGTCATGAAAGCAACAACGTGAAAGACAATAGAAACATTACCGACAAGACACGATAATCAAAGACGAGTGAACACAATCGTAGAAATCAACAAAAATAGAAATGTGTAACTAAAATAGAATATCGTAAAAATTTACGATGACAACTACGATCAGATACTCAACAGGACAATTGACAATACAGTGTAAAAACATAGGTTTTGTAAAAAAACTGAACGACAGGAAAGGTGAGACGGACGCATAATACAAACAAAATTCATCATAAAACTAAATACGAGTAAAAATAACTACGAGAACAACAATTAAAACTTGACGGAACAGCTAAACAGATACTATCATAAGGAACAATTAGCGATCGGAACTTCGGCAAGGTTTCTAGCCTTGGACCGGAATTATCGCTCAATTGAAACTTACAAGTTGAGCCCTACAGAACGTCTGACGAAGAGCCCGAATAGGCTTCGAGATGGATCTCGTTCGTCAGATCAACCTCCCTACCTCCCACGACGAATGTACAACATATAACATATAACATGGAAAATGTAAAGATGGACATAACTATAAAAGGCACAGCTAAAAGTAATAAAATGTACAACGAAAGCACGTTATACTCATCTCGCGTGTGCCGGGAAAAAAACAATGTGCCTCGTCTCCGTGGATGTACGTCTGAGGATAAAATACTTCGCTCTGCGTATATAACAACAGCTCGCACGTAATAATGACGAATAGGTGATCCCAAGGCAGTCAGTCACTGTAAAACTTGACGTGGAGGTTGATTGATGACCTTGAGCATTTGGTAACCGTAAGTTGATTCTGATTCATCATCACACTAGGTTCCAAGTTTGAGATGTTGTCGCCTTGAAAGTTCAAATCTTCTTTTCAACCGATACTTGGATTGAGTACGTTCCTGTGAAATTATTTATTTCCAGATCACACTGGCATACCATTTACTGTTGGATCGTTCAGTTCTAATGGTAAAGAACTTCATTACGCGAATGGTTGCAAAGGAACAAAATGTCAGAAAATGTTCTTCAAAACGAACTCCAACAAGTAGTGTTTAACTGGTCACTTACTGGCAGCACACAAGTCTGTGATGACTGTATATATATTTTATTTAACGTGACACATACGGAGTGGAACAGACAAGACGATCATGGTTACAGATTACAGATGCAAATGTCATACTTTAAAGTTGCTGATCATACTCTTAAATTCTTGGAGATTCTTCAACAATCAAGTCCTCTTCTATCCAAGTGAGCTGAGGATCACTTCTGTTCTCCGCTAATATACATTTACAATGAAGTCCGTTGACCTTCTTCCAAGGACGTCTATCGTGGTAAACGGATTCATGTTCGAGGATCAATCTTTGATATCATACCCGTAAAATTCACAGACTTTCTTCATACAATACTTATGTAGCATATATATAATCCAGACAAAGTCATACACGGCAATACAATCAGGTTAGAGTCTTCTGTTGACTAACCTCTCCCAAAATCCATGCCATGACTTTGGCATTGGCGAAACGGCATATTAAAACATGTGAAGCATACAAAATCAATTAACTTCGTTTCCTCGTAGGTATCCTCCCTCTACGGTAATTCAAACAAGGCAATCGACTCCGTTTGTCCATTCTAGGAATGACATACTACGATGGATCCCCGCTAGACCATAACTAGGAGCGGCCTGATACTTCAATTAAAAATCAATAAACATTCAATGTGAAATGGGGCGACACTTACATGATACTTCCACTATTGGCTTCGACATGAAGACCAATATATATATCAATAGAAATAATGGCTTCCACAAACTTGCCACGAATACAAGAAATATTCCACGGACATCAACATGGTCCGTACTGCCCCATACAAAACATGACGTCAGCATCACTAAACTAGGTTACCCGTGCGTCCAAAGCAACTCACACTGCATTGTGCACGTCAGTGCGTGAATCAATCGAACGCACAAATAATATAACTATATTAAGACTGGTGCGTACATTTGGCAGGACCGAAGACTACCCCCTTAGGTAATAAATGTACGTAACACTCAGGCTGGCCTTTTTCAATACACGACCTCCAAAAATCTAATTTTTTAATCATAGATTCAATTTTGTCTGAAACATTGAAGATCGTTACCGAGCTATTCTGAAGTGCCAAATTTAGTTTGTTTATTTGTAGGAAAATATCCGATAAGTATGCAAGACTCTGAAGCCAATCACAGTCTTGTAACTTTGAAGTAAGTTGGAAAGGATGGTCTTCAAAAAAAAGTTGGACTTCATGTCTAAGTTCGAACAGCCGGGTAAGGACTTTACCACGAGAGAGCCACCTTACTTGTGTATGAAGGAACAGGGTAGAATGAAGACTATTCATCTCTTCACACAGTGCTTTAAAAAGCCTCAAGTTTGTGGACTTTGACTTTATAAAATTAACCACTTTCACAGCTTCATCAAGAACAACTTTTAATTCACCAGGGAGGCGGTTAGATGCAAGGCTTTGCCTGTGGATGCAGCAGTGGCTCCAGGTTATATTGGGGGCTAACTTCGTGACACGAGCGCGAAGACCGGAGTAGCTACCTGACATAGACTTGGCTCCGTCGGTGCATAGTCCACAACAATTAGACCAATTAATGTCCTTTTCTTTGAAATAAGAATCAATAGCATGAAATATATCCTCACCTCTTGTAAGCCTTGACAGATAATGACAAAGCAAAAGGTTTTCTTCAACTTCATTGCTTTTCAAGTTGACGAAAGCACAGATATTGCTAATTTCGCTGTTTTGCTTGTTATTGTGAGGTCAACTTGAATAGCAAAGAATTTACTATTTTTAATTCTACTTATTATTGTCGCTTCAACATCGTCAGACATATCCTGCATTCTTCGAGAAATTTTATTGTTCGAAAGAGGGATAGCGTTCATTTTGCGAACATGTTCCTCTCCGAGCATGCACAGAACGGCATCTTTTATACAAGGAAAAATTAAATTCTCAGCTATAGTATGATTTTTACCACATTTATCAATACGATAACTAATACGGTAGGAGGCTTCAACCGCATTTTCGTTATCTTTGTTAGCTGACGACAAGTACGATGTCACATTCTGTTGTTTCGATAGGCGCTGAAAAAAATTGCGTTCCTTGTTTTCATAACTGGGGTGTTTTGTTTGTAAATGCCGCAAGAGTAACAAAGGTTTCATGCTACCATTGGATAATACTTCCCGACACACTGCACAGTGGGGCTTAGCACAGTCCTCATCTCCTATAAACGAAAACCCATACTTCATGTATTCGTTACTGTATTTTCTTTTTTTAGCTCTATGTAAAACTGAAGATCGTGTCTTTTCACTATCCTGCACCAAAGTCTTAGGCGTGTCCTGGGAAGTACTTGGCGACTGATCACATTCCACATTATGTTTCAGTTTTTTTACTGTGCCGGTTTTCAACCACTGATCCATATCTGATAATACAAGAATTGAACAATTAATCACTTTAAGTTAAGTTAAAACAATGACAAAAACTACTGTATATAGAAACACTGTCTCACTGTCTCACGTTTGTAAAATTTGGGTCAAGAATCGACACTATTACTTCCGGGACATTAGACGTTCATAGATAGTGTGGAAGATCAAACAAGTCATATTTTTGATGAAATATTCAACTGCACAACTATAATCCCATAGTCTTCATAATGAAGACTATTGTGTAAAAATATTGAATTGTGGTCACACGAAACGACATAGATTTTCACACACGCCAGTCTAAGCAGACAGCATGCCAGTGGCGCGCAACAAAAACGGCGGAGATTGTCTCACACAGTTTATGTTGTATAGTATAGCGTTGAATTAATTTCACAACTTTTGACTTGTCTTTTACACTATTGACATATGTATCTTATTTCCGCCATTACTCATATTTTTTCGCGTACCCCTGAACGTCCTGTCGCGTACCCCCAGGGGTACGCGTACCACAGGTTGGGAACCGCTGGAGGGACGGGCGTTGATGAAAAGGTTGTACTTCATGTAGGGGGTGACAACTCGTGGTGCTAATTGCTTTCAGAAACCGTGAGATCGAAGAGAATGTGACGTTCTTCGCCTGACTGGGATCCTGCTATAGCAATTCGGTGCCCTGAAACTGAGATCCAAAAGAAACGACTTTTATATCAAGCAAACAATAAAATTACAATAACGTTATAATAAACAGTTATGCTCCACTATGGGATCTATAATTATGGTTGTCATTTCTATGATAGTCTCGGCTGTCTTTATCCGTGTGAGCCGCCCTCCTGTTACTTCCACTCTATCAATTATCAGCATGCGCCTGCATAGGCTAATATATTTTGTACACACATGTACCTGTCAGTAAATGTTCTGACAGCAAAATCAACTCCGTCTTCTTCCAACTCAACATAAGAGAAATCAAACCCTGTAGTTCCAGCTGACTGGATATGCTATTCATCTTACAACATTAAGTGAATTTACATAAAAATACAGCATTTGACATTACATAATAAATGGTATGCGCCCCTTGGGGTCGATACACAAAAAGGGAAAAAGTAATAACCTCCCAAAATTTAATACATGGAAAATGCAATGTTATTGCTATAATAATACAGTTGTGACTGAAACCTAAGATATAATTGTATACAACTGGTGGCTGCTTTCTGGATTGCTGTGAAAGTTCTAAACTGGTGTCTAACTACCCAAGTAGGCATATAATGATTCCACACAACCCCTAGAAGTTTCTATCAGAAAGTAATAATTGACTATCTCCTATAATTCAGTGTTATGGTGCCTGCACATCACTATTCAGTTTTAAGTGAATAACCTACACCGCTGACATTTCCTTACAGTAATGACAGTTAATTTAGCCTACTCATAACCCAATGGTAAGCACTGAAAGGACTATGAGGTTAGGTCTAGTAAGTATCTGTTATCGTAAGTTTACCATTAACCCATTGTAAACAATAACACAGGGAGACACGTACTGCTTAAGCACCTGTTTAACTAAGGCGGTGACGGCGCCACATTATCACTGAACTAATTACCGGGTGAAATCACCTAATTCAAATCACACTCCCCCCAGGTGCATTAGGTAATAAAACCAGAACATTAAAAGATAAGAAAAATGGGACGTGTAGGTAAAATAAAATTATCAGTCAAATCTGTGACATGTGTCTTTTTTGCACATAAATCGTGTATGTAAACCGTTAATAAGGTCCAAGACATCTATGTGATGAGCTGAGTAAAACGAGCTACAACTTGAAATTGACGATCGCAGCATTCATCATCATCATGTGCTGAGTGAACACGTTCAATACCTGTAAGCACTGTCAAGAAAGTCACTGAGCGATTTGCTTCAATATTTGATGAAAAAATTAAGATATTCATCAGGCTTGGTATTCATCACAGGGTATTTTCACATATCATCTTTACATAGTAGTAATATATCAGGAAATTCTTGCCATAACAAGCATCGTCAGCAAAATATGTTCATATATGGTACACTGTCTATTGGTCAACCTGCGGAGAAGTCAGTTGATAGGTTTGCTCTCAATTCACACGATACCTGTATTTGCAGTGTTGTCAGCTGACAGTGGGTCTTTCACACAACGTGATTACACATCCGCGACCACGTTCTGGCTGCCTTTGATGGCACGAATGTCATATTCGTAGGGCTGGAGCGCAAGTGATGCTCTGGCAGCGATCTCATTACGAAATTTTGCAGTTTTAAGATAGGAAAAGGCACGCTAATCTGTCTGAAAGACGAATTTTCGCACCAATAAGATAGCAAACCAATACACCACAGCGAGTAATTCCCGCTCGACGATGGGGTACTTCTTTTCTGTAGGTGTCAATATACGACTGACATACAGAACTGGATGTAGACAATCATCGAATTCCTGCAAAGGAGTACTGCCGATCCCCGAACCAGAAGCGTCGACTCTAAGGGTAAAAGAGAATCTAGTATAAGGCAATCTTAAAATTGGTGATTTTGAGAAATAAGATTTTAATAAATTTAATGACTCTTTACAAGTGTTGAGAGGTTTATTTTTCGTGCTTACTTTTGCTTTTAGCGTTTGCACGACTGTTTATCAGTATCCAGTATTGATATGAATTTAATGTCCAGGGTTCTCTCTCTTTACGTGCCCGGCAAACGAGTATTAACTTACTTTATACACACATCTCTTTCTCCAACGAAAGTAATAACAGCTGAGTGACGGTTTGTAACTTTAATACACATGACGAAACTTCACAATAGACCCATTGATGTGGTCAGGCAATAAGAACATAATCAAGATTAATAATAATAATAATAGTAGTCACTCATTGGCATGAACAATTCTTCCAATCGTTAAATATGTCATACAGTTGTATACTTCCATGTAAAGGATATTATACACAGCAATATATATTAGTGCTGAACACACATAGCCAAATACACATCTCGACAGCCAGACGGCTGGTCACTCAGTGCCCACTTCGCTGCTAACTAACTCTCGTTTTCACCCGCCTCGTTAGCAATACTTTCCCAGCCAGTCTCATCACGTGACATAGAGTGGCTATTGGGTGAAGTGGCGAATGCTAAACTGGCAATAAACTAAGGCATTTTCTACTCCCAACAACAAGAATGCGTCCAAACAATCTTATTTGAAGAGTTCTTTCTTAATAACGAAGACAGAACTCAAGTAATTTCTGAAACATTAGGTAAGAATTTTCTGTAGAATCCTACAAGACATAAAAGACTGCGAAACTGTTTTTTGTCTTAGGAATTTCTAGATTCAAGATCGTGGAGATAGTTGAATCTTCATGCTTCAGAAAACCGCCTCCTATTTTATGGCCAAGAGAAGAAATTTCTGTGAATCCTATTTTAGTTTTCGAAGGTCTAGCCGTAAGGTGATGGAAACGAAGAGTAGTCAACAAATACTGAATTCCAGAAACATGTTCATCCCAAGATTGATGAAAAAGACAAATATCATCAATATAGGTAATTATGTTATCACGATTTGAGAAAATTTTTCGCATCATACGAACAAAAGTTGCCGGAGCATTAACGAGACCAAAAGACATAAAATTAAATTGGAACAATCCCATCGGTGTAGCAAAAGCAGTAAAAGGTTTTGCTCTGTCCGACAAGGGGACTTGCCAATAATCTTTAGATAAATCAAATTTACTGAAAAAGGTAGCTGTAGATAGTCTATCCAATAAAGAATCTAACAAAGGCAGAGGCTCTGCATCCGAGATAGTTAAAGCATTCAAACGCCTGAAATCAATGCAAATCCGAATGGATTTGTCTTTCTTTCTAATCAAAACCATAGGAAAACTGTATAGAGATTGAGAAGGAAAAATTATGTTTAATTTATCATATCCTCTATTTCTGTTTGTACTTGTGATTGAAAATGTACAGGGATGGGATAAGGTTTAAGCTTGATTGGTCTGAAATTCGTAAGGAGAATATCATGTTCAATGATATTTGTACGCCCAGGAATATTCGTGAGCACGTCAGGAAAAGATTGTAGTAACAAAGAAATCTGATCTTTCTGATATGGAGCAAGAGTTGGCGAAATAGAAATATCTCTCCGAGTCTCAGTAGATGATAGAGGTAAAGTAGGTAGAGACAAAAGATGCTCAGAAATATTAGGCAATTCAGACAACTCTTCCTGTATGACCGCTAAGGAAGAGCGACGATCAATAGGCTCGTCGATAGCCTCAAAAACTGGTTTAAGATGTGGAGGACGAAAGTGAAATTGTTGCAGCATGTTGATGTGAAAGGTTTTTTCCTTTCCTTTAATAGATATAATATAGTCAACATCTGACAATCTTTCAAGTACAGTATATGGTCCTCTCCAAGATACAAGTAATTTATTGTCCTTATTATGTAACAATATATAGGTCTCATCCCCCGGCCATAATTAGCGCAGTTTTCTGTTTTGAATTGCAAACAATCCCTCCTTAAGTTTAGCTGTTTCTGATGCTTCTACAGCTATCTGGCATGCGTCGATAATTTTCTTTCTAAGGTTAACCACATATTGGTAGGATGTTTGAACATCCTCAGGCATGTCAGCTCCAACCAATAACTGTTTCAGTATGGACATAGGTCCTCCTGGCTTGGCACCGAAGACTAATTCAAACGGCGCAAATCCAGTATGTTTGTTCGGTATCTCCCGATAAGCGAACAATACTGCTGGGAGTACTCTATCCCAATCCTGCAGATATCTCGCAGTTACTTTGCCTAGCATTTGTTTAAGACAGCGATTGAGCCTCTCAATTTTCCAGTTCGAAATGGGGTGATAGACACTACTAAGAGATCTATCTATCTCAAACTCTCTCATAACCTGAGTCATAACGTCAGAAACAAACTGAGTTCACCGATCTGATAATATGTTTTCGGGAAAACACAATCGACTAAAAATTAAAAATAGTGCGTCAGCAACATATGTAGTAGATATAGTGTTCAGAGGTATAGCCTCGGGCCAGCACGTGCACATATCAATGCATGTTAGCATATAACGATGACCTCTAGCTGACGTGACTTGTAGTGGACCTATAAGGTTGATTGCCATTTTTGCGAATGGACGCAAAGATATTCTGATGCCTGGATAGGCGCATTATGCTCGGGGCGTTTTGCTGCCACATCTTGGCAAGTTTTGCATGTGCGACAAAAGATTTTTACATCTCTTGTCACCCCAGGTCAAAAGAAATGAGACAAAACCCTCTGTTTTGTCCTGGCAATCCCTAAATGTCCTGCACAATTAACATCATGAGCATGCCGTAAGACAATTGGGCGGAAACTAGTAGGCACAATAATTTGTATTTTTACTGATGTTGAATCTTGGAAATTCCGAATCAAGATCCCATTTTTGATTGTATACCAGTGTAACTAATTATCATTAAACACCACATCATCAGATTTGGCAACCTGAAAATTTTTTTTTTGTAATGAATCATCTTCATTTTGCATGTGTATGAATGATTCAACATGTAAATCATCCTTATCTGTCCCCTCCTTATCAGACATCTCCTCATCAGTCACCACCTCTTCAGTCACCCTCTCATCATTCATCTCCTCATCAGTCACCTCCTCAATTTGAAACTGTTCTTTCAACTCTGCGGGAGACTGAGCTCTGGTAGTGACAGCATTTGCCGTAAGCAAATGTTGCTGTTCCTATTTTAAAATATCATCATTAGTGCATTCCTGAAGTCCAGGGATATTTCCCAGGGTTATTCCAGCAATTGGTTTGTCCAACAGGCACACACGAGAGTCATTCCTGTAAAATAAGGGGTATCTAAAAAGACTTCTGCAGTTGGATAATATTCAACTGTGCCCCCGAATGTGATGCACTTGACCTCTTTTCCTGAGTAATCAGATTGGTCCATTAATGACCTTTGCACCCCAACAGTAGTGCATCCAGTGTCCCTGAGCACTGAAACAAGCTGGTTGTTTACAAAACCCATATTAAATACTAATGAACCTGTCCCATCATAAGAGGACATGACTGGCAAAGGATGTCCACACAGGAGCCTAGGAACTCCCTCTAGCTGAAACAAAGAATTACATTCAGAACAATTAGTACTATTTGACAAGTCCACACTACATGCATTTGCATGGGAAGCAACATTGTTATTTTGGTCATTTTGAACTGTATTATTGTCACTTTGATGCTCAACTGCATTGGAACTTGCAGGATTTCTAGAACGTTAAAAGTTATTGTTCTGTTGAGTACTCCTGTTGTTGTAACTATTTACATTGCTTCCATAGAATGACCTGTGTCCTCTGTTTGATTGGAAATTGTATCTACCTCTGTTTCAATCCCTGCTAGGTCTGAAGGAGGATTGTTGAGGTTTATATTCATCATCATTTGAATGGAAATTCCTTTGAGGTTGTTGTGACCTATTGTTAAAATTATACCTCCCTCTGAAAGATCCAGTATTATTATCTCGATTAAATCGAAAATTTCTGTCCGTGCTATTTGATCTTTGTCTGGGTGGACTGGACATCATAGTTCTAGCTGATGCTACTGTCAATGGATCCTTTATGTTAGTCCTGCTAAGATTTCTTCCAGGATGTGCAATTTGGTATTGTCGTCCAAGACTTTCCACATCAGATAATGTCAGGCTATCTCTCCTTCAAAAAGGACAAAAAGTCATCACTGACTGAAGACAGCACCTTGTCTCTTAAAACTGAGTCAGCCAGCCCATCAAAAGTTTTATCACTTTATGTCAAATCAACCCATCTGGAAAAGCAAAGCTTAATTGATGAAATAAATTCAGCAAAATCCTTGGCTGAATCAGGCAACAATGATTTCAGTTTCAATCTGTAACCATTTTCCTCCAGTTGATACTTTTTTAGCAATAAAGCCTTCACAGCATCATAATCATTTCTAGTTTGATCATCCATGTGCAAACTGAAGTAAGAGCCTCACCAACTAATAAACTCATCAACCTGCTGGGCCATGTAGCTCTCAATCTTAAACACTTAGCAGCATGTTTCATATCTATTTAAAAAGCATGAAATGTCGTCAATATTAGGATTAAATTTGGGCAAATTTAGTTTAAAGGTAGAGGCATGGTCTTTCTTTCCAGCCTCCTCACCTGCTGGATTAACCTGTTTATGTTGAAATCTTAATTTTTCCAACTCAATTTCTGCCATTCTGTGAGAAAAGGCTAATCTTTTCTCCTCAAGAGCTAATTCTTCCTGTCTTTTCTTCTCAGCTAATTCTTCTTCTCTTCTCATCTAATTATTCTTCTCTTTTCTTCTCAGATAATTCTTCTTGTCTTTTTATTTCATCCCTAGCAAAGATTCTCTCATCCCTTGCTATGTCCTCTAAGATCTTCATCTCCTTTGCATGCTCATTAATAGCAAAAGTTTTTAAGGCTTCACCCTCTAGACCATAGTCTTTACCAGTCTTATTAAAATACTCCAGGGTAGCCATAATTCACTATTATTGTGACTCCAAATTGTCCAATAATAATTTAAATAATATATATATTTAATATGTGAGCAATATCAGCAATAATATTTCACCACTCAATATCAATCAACTGCATTTAAAAAAAGATGGTTGAATGGGAAAAACACACACACACACAAATAGTAATACGTCTTACAAGGAGAAAGGACAAGAAAAACCTACGTTTCGGCCACAAGACCTTCGTCAGGGACAGACGAAAAAGAGACAGGAAGG
The DNA here is from genome assembly GCA_024509875.1 of Oreohelix idahoensis. Lineage (NCBI taxonomy): Eukaryota > Metazoa > Mollusca > Gastropoda > Stylommatophora > Oreohelicidae > Oreohelix > Oreohelix idahoensis. The sequence continues at coordinate 121,760 of JAMPIV010016139.1, forward strand.
AAAGAAAATGAGAATTAAGTAGAGAACATGAAACTATAAAAATAAGAGGAAAAAAACTCCCTTCTGTCCAGTCACATGTGAAGCAAGATGGCTGCCACTAAACCGGAAAGCGGAAGTCGATAGTACAGTAAAAACAAAAAATAAGAAATAATGAAAACAAGGACTGGAAAAGAATGAGGGGAAAAAATTAATGAAATAAATAAACAAAACAATAAATAAACAAATCAATTTAAAAAAAAAAATAAATAAAAAAATTATTTAAAAAAATTATTTAAAAAAAAATTAATAAATTAATAAAATAAAATAATAATAATAAATAAATTTTTAAAAAAATTAAATAAAAAAAATAAAAAATAATTAAAAAAAAAATATATATATATATATATATTTTTTTTTTTTAAATTTATTTATTTTTTTTTTATTTAATTTTTTTTTAAATTTATTTATTATTATTATTTTATTTTATTAATTTATTAATTTTTTTTTAAATAATTTTTTTAAATAATTTTTTTATTTATTTTTTTTTTTAAATTTATTTGTTTATTTATTGTTTTGTTTATTTATTTCATTCATTTTTTTCCCCCTCATTCTTTTCCAGTCCTTGTTTTCATTATTTCTTATTTTTTGTTTTTATTGTACTATCGACTTCCGCTTTCCCGTTTAGTGGCAGCCATCTTGCTTCACATGTGACTGGACAGAAGGGAGTTTTTTTTCCTCTTTATATATATATATATATATATATATATATATATATATATATATATATATATATATATATATATATATATATATATATATATATATATATATATATATATATATATATATATTTATTTATTTATTTATTTATTTATATTTATATATACCGTAAAATCTCGCGTATAATACGCACAATTTTTACTCATTTTTGCACGCTAAAACTCGGGTGCGTATTATACGCGAGTTCTAAAAAATACGTCATTTTCGATATCGAAAGTAACCTACATTGAAAAGTCTGTCAAGTTTTTGTCACAATTTGACAGTGAAAATGGCACAAAATTAAATGTGCCATGTGTTTTCTTATGTGTCAGACATTGTTGCAAAACGCATTTCGCACTCTTCGTCTTCAATCTGTTTTAATATTAAGCTTGGTTGTGAAGTTTGTCATTTGATTATTTTGAGCCCTAAAAATGAATTCGAGAAAATGTTGTAAGCAGCAGAAAAGCTCTTAGTTGTAAAATATGCAGAATCTAACGGCAATCGGGCAGCAAGTCGACATTTTTCCATTAACGAGTGCAACATTCGATTATGGCGAAAAAACAGAGGCGCCGCAAGTGTTGGCTAGTAAGAAAAAGGCGAATCATGGGTCACCACCAGATCTTTCAGACCTAGAAAAAAACATTATTGGAGTGGGTAGTGGATAGAAGGCAACAAGGCATCGGTGTTTCATGCAATAAAATCCGACTTAAAGCTCTGGAACTTAAAAAAATCTCGCACAGGCACAACAGCATTTAAAGCGTCATATGGATGGGCAGTTCGTTTTATGAAGCGACATGGTCTTTCAGTTCGTCGAAGAATTACTATCGCGCAGCATCTTCCATCTTCTTTCAGTTTTTTAACAAATGTTTCATAAAATAAAATCTTGAAAAATTATGGTGCGTATTATACACGAATTTCCATTTTACCAGAAAATTTTGGGCTAAATCAAGCTTGCGTATTATACACGAGTGCGTATTATACGCGAGATTTTACGGTATATATATATATATATATATATATATATATATATATATATATATATATATATATATATATATATATATATATATATATATATATATATATATATATATATATATATATATATATATATATATATATATATATATATATATATATATATATATATATATATATATATATATATATAAAAATATATAGAGTTAGGGAAAAGCGATTTAAAAAGAAAAGCGTGATCGCATCAAAGTAGACAGTCAAAATACAACCGGGACTCGATAGAGAAAGGCGTCTCAGACAAAAGAATGTTGGGTATTCAAACCGTGTGGTTTGAGGCAAGATGGTATATTAGGAGGAAAAAAAAATAGAGATACAAACAAGATTACAGGAGAACAGTAGAAAGAGCCAACCCAAGAAAATACTAATGAATAAACCAAGGCAGAAATTTATAAACTGTAGAAAAATGAAACAAATATTTGGCTCTACCACACTTATGACACTACAAGCACAATTGTACAACATATAATACATCTAATAAATGAAGGATAGCAAGATGAGATGCACAAATTTCACAAACAATAATAAAGAATAAACCACATAAAATACAATGAACAACTACAAATTTTCAAATAAATAGGGTAAAACAGCTAACAGAAATGGTTATGATAAGCTCAGCAGCACAGTAAAACACACAGCTTTGTAACGCCGGCCCCACTATCTGAAAAAACCATACACCAAACCCTATAGACTAACCAAGAATTCACGACCATAGGATTGGTATTGTAAATTCATGGTTCCCTCGCCAACCAACCCGCCTTACACACAAACATGTCACTACAAATGTACGTAAAACATATAATTAAAAAAGAACACTGTCAAATGACATTCTTCAAAACTCAAACTGCATGAATCAATAAATTTACTTATCTGTCTTTCAGAATAAAATCCTCTTGGGTCCAACATCTGCCTCAGGGAAACAACGATTCAATACAAATGCAGCAACCAGGGTTAGACTTAGGATTCAAACTTGCAGCCGATCAGAACCGACATCTTGAAAATTTCTTCACTTGAAAAATTAGTCCTTAGACTTGAAAAATACTGGAGCATACTGGAAACAGTTCCAAATTATACGTTCATGATCCCGGCTTGAGGCCACCAAAAACTGATGCGTGTCGTATTATTTAAAGTTCCGGAGAAGGTCTCCGTGGCCAAAGTATACACTAGGGGATAGTCCAACAACACGAATCAGCATAACTGCAGTGAGCTGACAAACACCTCCTTCACAATTCACAAATATGCAGTTTATTATGCTTGACACAAAGCTCCATGAAATCAGTTCTCTCCCAAAGACAACTGCAGTAATAAGTAGTTGTCCAGTCCGTTCACTATCAAACGCTGGTCAATGGCAATCATACAAACTTTATTTGTCATAGTCCACAGGACATCTTCATGAATAGATATACTTTTCCTGAGTATAATAAACCAGGGACACCTCAACTAAGTATATTGATGTCCTTCTTCTTCGATCCTTAACCACCGACCGTCAAAGCAGTCAGTGGCCATCACGCCTAGTGGCGTCTTGTAGGGCAACAACAAATTGATTCCACTTTGCACGGTCGGTGGCCATCCTTCGTACAGTGCCCCAACTCTGGTTCATTCTTTGCATCTCAGCCTCCACAGTCCTCCGCCAAGTTGTTTTTGGTCGGCCTCTCTTTCGCTTTCCTTCAGGGGTCCAAAGCATAGCTGTTCTTGTGATGGCATCGGGGTCTCTTCTGAGGACATGACCAACCCAGCTCCAGCGTCTGCCAGCTATGATGGTGTGCATGTCCTCTTGCTTGCTACGAGTAAGCAGATCTTGGTTGGTGATGGTATTCGGCCAAAAGATGCGGTGAATTTTTCTTAGGCATGTTGTGTGAAAAGAGGACAATCTTGACATTTCCTTCTCTGTGACTCTCCAGCATTCCGCACCATAGAGAAGCACAGAAAGCACGCAACTCTGGTATAATCTTAATTTTGTTCTTGTGCTGTATTGGGAGGACTTCCAGATGTTATTTAGGCTAAAGAAGGCTGTTCTTGCCTTATTCATTCTGATGTTGATGTCTTTGCCTGCCCCACCGTCTGGTGTTACTATGCTTCCTAGGTATGTGAAGGTATCTGTCTGTACCAATTGCTGATTCCTTACTGATATGGGCTCAGGGTTGCTCACATTGAGCGTCATGACCTCAGACTTCTTTAAATTGATGTTCAAGCCCACCTGCTGGCTAAATTTATTAAGTCTATCCGTTTTTTCCTGGATGTGTTGATGTGAATGTGCCAGCAGTGCAATGTCATCTGCATATTCCAGATCTTCCAATGTAGAAAATGTAGTCCATCTTATTCCTCATGGACTGCCCTCTGTTGTCTGGCGCATCACCCAGTCTATGACTGTTAAAAAAAGAGTGGTTGATAAGGGGCATCCCTGTCGTACTCCTGTCTTCACCTCGAAGGTTAGGTTGATTGATGTCCTGGTGATGGAATAATGCAGGAAAAACACAATATACTGCAGGAGCTAAATACACATACGTACGCGCACTTTCAAACACAGGCCGCGTCTCTTCTTGCAGACGATCACCTCACTTCTGCTTCAAAAATGTTCACGTCTGCCTCTAAACCATATCGGCACGACGTCACTTCCTATATTAATAAGTAAGTCCGTATAAATATATCAGAAAAGGCGCCCTGTCGAGCCAACTATTATACCGACATAATCGTTATGAATTTTAATCATAACAGGTGAATTAAATGAATCTGTACCATTTTGCAATTTTTTTCATCTTCATACGTTTGTTTTTGGTCTTCGGCAGAAAGTAGTTAATTCGGTGGCTTGTATTCATGACTTTCGGAGTCAGCTGCAAAAAATTAGCTCATTCGGTGGCTTGTATTCATGACTTTCGGAGTCAGCTGCAAAAAATTAGCTCATTCGGTGGCTTGTATTCTTGACTTTCTGCGTCATCTGCAAAAAGTAGCTCAATCGGTGACTTGTATTCTTGACTTCCTGAGTCATCTTCAAAAAGTAACTCATTCGGTGGCTTGTGTTCTTGACTTCCTGAATCATCTGCAAAAAGTAACTCATTCGGTGGCTTGTATTCTTGACTTTCTGAGTCGTCAGCAAAAAGTAACTCATTTGGTGGCTTGTATTCTTGACTTTCTGAGTCCTCTGCAAAATGTAACTCTTTCGGTGGGTTGTATTCTTGACTTTCTTAGTTTATTTTCTCTTCTGGATTTGTATCTACGTTTCGTCATCGACATTATTTTTTTCTTTGCGCTCCTTACGGAGCATTGAGCTATCACTGCTGAAAGCCTGCACCAAGCAGTCACGTGTTCTCGCAGCGATGGTTTCAGTAACAAATAGTTTTACAAGACGAGATTGCCAGACGACATGTACAAACTTATATTAATCGCCTTGTACGAAAGGCCAGAGAGTGCAGCAGTATATATACTTTCTAAGTTTTCTTCTGATGTTATTTTGTGCATATAAATGTTGAACAGTAGTGGTGGTAGCACTCAGCCTTGTCGAACTTATGTGGTTATATCAAACAGTTGAATGGTCATGTACGTAACCCACAATGCACGTTGCCAACTACGTCAGAGCTTGAGTCAGTCTTAAGTGTCCGTCCCATTCTTATCATCATCATGTTCCTTTTCGCTCCTTACGAGCATGGAACCACCACTTCAGCTGATCCACTTGAAGCAAGCGTCCACCAATCATTCACATAGAAGCACCACTTCAGCTGATCCACTTGCAGCAAGCGTCCACCAATCATTCACATAGAAGCACCACTTCAGCTGATCCACTTGCAGCAAGCGTCCACCAATCATTCACATAGAAGCACCACTTCAGCTGATCCACTTGCAGCAAGCGTCCACCAATCATTCACATAGAACCACCACTTCAACTGATCCACTTGCAGCAAGCGTCCACCAATCATTCACATAGAACCACCACTTCAACTGATCCACTTGCAGCAAGCGTCCACCAATCATTCACATAGAAGCACCACTTCAGCTGATCCACTTGCAGCAAGCGTCCACCAATCATTCACATAGAAGCACCACTTCAGCTGATCCACTTGCAGCAAGCGTCCACCAGTCATTCACATAGAAGCACCACTTCAGCTGATCCACTTGCAGCAAGCGTCCACCAATCATTCACATAGAACCACCACTTCAACTGATCCACTTGCAGCAAGCGTCCACCAATCATTCACATAGAACCACAACTTCAACTGATCCACGTGCAGCAAGCGTCCACCAATCATTCACATAGAAGCACCACTTCAGCTGATCCACTTGCAGCAAGCGTCCACCAATCATTCACACAGAACCACCACTTCAGCTGATCCACTTGCAGCAAGCGTCCACCAATCATTATCATAGAAGCACCACTTCAGCTGATCCACTTGCAGCAAGCGTCCACCAATCATTCACATAGAACCACCACTTCAGCTGATCCACTTGCAGCAAGCGTCCACCAATCATTCACATAGAAGCACCACTTCAGCTGATCCACTTGCAGCAAGCGTCCACCAATCATTCACATAGAAGCACCACTTCCGCTGATCCACTTGCAGCAAGCGTCCACCAATCATTCACATAGAAGCACCACTTCAGCTGATCCACTTGCAGCAAGCGTCCACCAACCATTCACATAGAAGCACCACTGCAGCTGATCCACTTGCAGCAAGCGTCTACCAATCATTCACATAGAACCACCACTTCAACTGATCCACTTGCAGCAAGCGTCCACCAATCATTCACATAGAACCACCACTTCAACTGATCCACTTGCAGCAAGCGTCCACCAATCATTCACATAGAAGCACCACTTCAGCTGATCCACTTGCAGCAAGCGTCCACCAATCATTCACATAGAAGCACCACTTCAGCTGATCCACTTGCAGCAAGCGTCCACCAATCATTCACATAGAACCACCACTTCAACTGATCCACTTGCAGCAAGCGTCCACCAATCATTCACATAGAATCACCACTTCAGCTGATCCACTTGCAGCAAGCGTCCACCAATCATTCACATAGAAGCACCACTTCAGCTGATCCACTTGCAGCAAGCGTCCACCAATCATTCACATAGAAGCACCACTTCAGTTGATCCACTTGCAGCAAGCGTCCACCAATCATTCACATAGAACCACCACTTCAGCTGATCCACTTGCAGCACGCGTCCACCAATCATTCTCATAGAAGCACCACTTCAGCTGATCCACTTGCAGCAAGCGTCCACCAATCATTCACATAGAACCACCACTTCAACTGATCCACTTGCAGCAAGCGTCCACCAATCATTCACATAGAACCACCACTTCAGCTGATCCACTTGCAGCAAGCGTCCACCAATCATTCACACGTTCTTGCACGGTAGTCTCATGCACAACCTCACATTAGTCACCAAGTACGACATGCATAACCCTGCAGGATTCCTATTTTTTTTCTTTGTCCACACGTGGCTTGTCCCATTTACGTTGTGCAATAAGTCTCCGGTCAGCAGTGCTTCATTCATTCTGAATATTGTTTATGAGCTAAAGCTACATGAAATCACTCACGAGGAGTATCTCCTAGACAACCTCACTTATATTGTTTCTTAAACTGTGCCTTTCAACCTTTTTTTTTGCCCATTTACCGTGAAATATAAAAAAATGACTTAAAAAAAATATATTTAACGATGTATACGCGCTGCAGTTAAATAAAGGCATGATATCTAGCGCAATGGCGATACAGCAATTGCGTCTTTTGGAACTGTACTAATTCAGCAAAGATATGCACCCCAGAATAATGAGATGTGAACATATGAAATGCTATTTCTTATTATACTAGTGTCAAAACCCGTCATAAGACGGGAATTACATTCAAAAGCACCAATGCCTTACGGCAATTTTACTTATTCAAAAGTATTTAAAAACACCACTGTGCATCACCACAGTACACGAACTACGTAGCAGCATCGAGGATCTCAATGTGTGTATACGTGATCACACGTTCTATAAATATATTTTTGTGCACACCGTCATTTGCGCATTCTTCTTTGGTAAGTGTTACTATTTTCGGGAGAGTACATATAAGGGAAACAATACAATTAATGTCTAACTTTCAACCAAAGTTGCCTCCCTTAGCGTTACGCACTGACAGAAAAAGTTGGGATTTTATATATAGGATTGTTGCTTTATTACGGGGGTTTTATAAATAGTGTGAAGCTAATTATATAGACTTTCATAAGTAGATGCTGGCGTAGAATAGAAGGATTGAATGGTTTGTACTAGCAGTAGCCCCCTTCAGCCATAATTGACTATGGAAATACGCCCCTGGGGTGATAGACCTTTAGCCATAACTGACTGTGGGAATGCGCCCCTAAGGTGATAACCCTCAGCGCTTTTTATCCTGGTGTTCCTTTCATCGTGTTTCCTTTCTCTGCTAACTTGTTGTGAAAACTTCTTGTCGCCCAATCTGAGATGGCGCCGCAGGGAACATCGCCACTTGGTGTGATCGGCAGCTTCATCCTCTCACGTTGCTGAATGTATGTCCAGTGCCGTCATGTCTCCCTTGCACACATCTCTGAGCCTCAGCTGTGGTCGTCCGGCTGTTCTGTTCCAATCTGTCACCTGTCAGTAGAAGATAACTTTTGGAATGCGACCATCTTCCATGCGGCAGACATGGCCAAGCCAAAGTAGTCTGCGCTGTCTAAGCAGTGTATACATGCTTTGAATGCCAGCACATGATAGCACCTCGACATTTGTCACTTTGTCCTTCCACGAAATACCGAGTATGTGGCATAACAAGAACACTGATGTGGAATTGATGACAAGAACTACACAAATACCAGTGGAACAAGAGTTGAGAAGAACACGCTGGGGATGGCAAGGACACACATGAGGAAACATGTTGATAGCATTACAAGGCTGTTACGTGCAGTCTTTGATATCTTACAATATTATACATAGGTAATTTTTTAGTGCTTAAGGGAAAGTCATTATTGAGTTACTTCCCTTGAACTCCGCGGATAAATACATTTTACTGCGATTTATTCGTTGTTTGGGTAATAATAGATTGTTCTTGCTTCAGAATATCTATGGCCTGAATTTATGTGTATTGTTTGTCTGAGTAGGACAAGTCTGTCTTATATCTGTATATCTTTACATATCTAAGTCGAACTATATGTTCTGTTGTCTCTAGAGAGGTAAAAGGCTATTCGGCGGATGTGTGGCTTGAGGGGTGTGATTTGGCTTCGTCCTGATAGGGGACTGTGAGTGTTTTGCTATGTCGGCTTGATGCCTTGAAAAAGTGATCTCAGTGGTTTTGGGGAAAGTGATAGTCGTCTAGACCTATCGTGTATGCTTTACCCCAGTGTTTATTCATCTTGCCAAGGAATGGCAGTTTCATATTCCCTCTACCAAGGTAATCAAAGATACTCTTATGAACTCTCGATCGAAGCCACCATTGTCGATAATTACGATTTGAATGTTTAAGAGAATATATTTGACTCGATGAAAAACGACTTCGATTCCTAGCAGCACTATATTCTGTAGAATGCAGTCTATTGTTCATGACCAAATCTACAGAGCAACGAAATGTTGTATGAATGACTAACTTTAGAACAGATTCATTATCTGTATTCAAACGTGAGTGACAGTTCACGAGTGGAGCCATCTTGGAACCAAAACATGTAGGACTTTCAAGAAGAGAAAAGGGATGCCCGTATTATCGCTTGATCAGTCCAGAGATCACTGCTACACATGAGAACCCATTGTTAGCGGTTCAATATTATTATATGGAAAAATATGTGCTGAACATTATGTTGAAGAATCGTTGCTAAACGAGATTAGGTTTAGAAGTCATCTGAAATATTGTTTACAAGCTGACGTGCTCAGTCAGTGACGTCAGATGATATATGTATGGGCGATACTGAGTGCTTGGCTATTGACAGTCCATTATACCATTATTCTACATGAGTGCCCATGTAACATTGCAAGACCATTTGTCCACTGTACTATGATGTATTATGGCAACCTGTGATTTGTCACTATCTGTGCTGTCGAGTGTGTACGTCCAATTAAACTTTAGAAAAGGTACACAGTCGTTGGTGTCGATGACTTCCGGTCATACATGAGTGTGAGAAGAGAACATTTGTCAACAACACGAACCCTTATCATCATTCGCACATTATACACTCCATCCATGTCTACACAACACTGCGTAGGTCAAGTTGACATTCCATACACTACAGTGGGGCAGGCAACACCATAGGGATCTTGTCAACTGATGATGATAGACGCCTGTCTTCCCGCCTAGGAGTGTTCTGGTGTACTTTATCAACATATATTATATCCAACTAAATATCAACTTTATCAACTGGTGGACCAGCTTTCTGGGTTTGACCTCGCAGAAATTCAGAAGTCAACAGATTACCGATACCAGACCGTTTCCTGTGGCTGATACGACACACTTGCAGTATTGGTTTGCTCTTTGTCAACGCTTCGTCACGTGACCTGTCAAGTGAATGCAGTATGTAGGTCAGCGTTGTTGACATTTTTTACATTAGACATTATAGAGTTTCACAGAACAGTTGGATCAATTCTTGTCAGTGTTAACAGAAAGACAGTATTTGTGAACTAAGAAGTCCTGGTTTCATCGATGGATCTTCTTGTTTGCCATATATGAACTTTAATATTTAAGGCCAGAATGTTTAATTGAATAAAGTGGCAGTTTGTTTGTTTTCATGAAAAATAACTTTGCCATTACTGTAAGACTGAGCCTATTTTGCAACACATACTATCATACACATAATTTATATATATTTATGTTTACATGTTATTTGTTTGTATAGTATGTTAGTTTCTATGTCAGCGGGTTGTGTTTAAGGTTGGGCGGCGTCCTCACAACAGAGTATCCCACGTCATAGAGGGTCCGTTGTGGGCGTTTTCTATAGGTGCAATTTTCTTGATTGAAAATTTGCTGCGACAACTGTTGCTTTTGTGTTAGCTGTGAAGTCTGTAATTATTGTTATTTTTGTAATATTTCTTTGTTCTTTAGTTTTGTTTTGATTTGTTTGTAATTTGTTGGTCTAACCTTTTCTATCTTTCAGTTCTATTCATAATTTATATTCATATATTGTGACGTCATTTGTGTTGTTATTCTTTGCAGATTCAGTGATTATCTTCATTGATTTCCCTATTTGATTTATTTTGATTTCTGCAAACGTTCTTGTATTGTCAGTCCTATTTGTACTTTATGTATTCTGTTGGTTGACATATGTTTTATATGGGTATATTTCATAAGACACAATTGCCTGTGCACTGCACTTGGATTATGGTATAGACCAGTACCTGATTATTATTACTATTATACAAGACCTTATTAAAGGCTTGTGACCCACAGATATTGGGATAGTATACTGATTAATCAGGTCATTGAGAACTTGGGGTATTATTATTGATTCAGGTGATTAGTATTATTGTTAGGCATCATGTCTACTCTAGATTATTTCATTACTCAAGGGAAAGCTCTTGATAAGACTGGTCAACAATTAGAACAATGGGCAGTTGCTCAATATGACAAAGCATTAGCTGCAGAAGAGAAAAGATTAGCTGCAGAAGAAAGAAAAGCTATGGCGGAAGAGAAAAGATTAGAAAAAGAAGCTGAGGCTGCTGCTGAACAAAAGAAATTGCAGATGCAGGTAGAGGAAAGGAGATTTGAAGCTGAACAAAAATTGGAAAGAGAAGCTGCGGCTGAACAAAAAAGATTAGACAGTGAAGCTGAACAAAAAAGATTAGACAGTGAAGCTGAACAAAAAAGATTAGACAGGGAAGCTGAACAAAAAAAATTGGAAAGAGAAGCTGCGGCTGAACAAAAAAGATTAGACAGGGAGGCTGAACAAAAAAGATTAGATGCTGAAGAGAAAAAAGCAATAAGAGAACATGAATTTGAGTTGGAGAAATTGAGATTGACAAGTATGAGTAATGTTAATCAGGCATCTAGTGGTAATGGTAAACCTTCTACTTACAAGGTTAAGGTTCCACCGTTCAATCAGTCCAGTGACGATATTACATTCTGGCTGGATAGATTTGAACGTTCTTGTCGTACACATAATGTGGATAAATCACAATACGCTAATCAATTATCAGAAAACTTGAAAGGTGAATCTTTGACTAGATTATGCCTTGTAGGAGAAGCAGATAAGGATAATTATGATGTCATTAGGGCGGCTTTGATAAAAAAATATCAGCTAAGTGAGGAAGGCTATCGCCTTTTATTTAAGACGATGGTACCTGAGACGGGGGTAGAATTCTCAGAATTCACTGCAAAGGCACGTCTCACAGTTGATCGTTGGATTGAGCTTTCCAAAACGGAAAAAACGTATGAAGGACTTATGGATTTGTTGCTCAGAGATAAGATTATGTCATGTGTGAACAAACCTTTCCTTGAATTTATACATGAGCGTAAACCTAAATCTCTAAAAGAAATGGAAGAATATTGTTCCCAATATGTCACTGCACACCCCGACGTGACTTTTGGCAACACTAAGATTAAGGAGAGTATGCCAGTTGCTTCAGCAACACCATACAATCCCAATTATTCACACAGATTTCAGGGACCTCAAAACAGATTTGAAAAAAAAGGTAACCATAATAGTTATCAAAACCAAGGTAACCAATCATTTCAGGGTTCTTCTTCAAAGAACTGGAGACGACCTGATAGCTCTCGACACAGGGGTGGTCATAATTATAGGAATTTCCGTAGAGGAAGTAATTATAGAAACTATCAGGGTTATCCGTCTTGGAGTCAACAAGATCATAATTACAGAGATACTCATTATAATGAATATGATAATGGTAACCAAGGGTACTATGACTCAAACCCAAATAGGGGTTACAATAGAGGTAACAATAACTACAGAGGTGATAATAACCGAGGTAGATCTCAATACAAAAGACATAAACCACATTTTCAGGCAAACTCTGCACAACAAGAGTCCCATGAAGCCTATAAACAGAGTAAAGATAATAATGATGCTAGTAATATGGCATGTGCCGCTTTTGATTTTGGGAGAGCATCTCAGTGCCCCCAATGCAAAACGTTATTTGAGCCAACCACAGTGACTACTTTAAGCTGTGGCCATCCTCTTCCTGCTCTTCCAGCATCAGTCGCGCATGATGGAAGAGGGTCTCTTGTCTTACATAAGGGTTTAGTGAATAACAATCCAGTCTCTGTGCTATTTGATTCTGGATGCACCACAATTGGTGTTAGGCAGTCACTCGTAGATCCTTCCCGTGCCACTGGACAAGTAGTCAAATGTGTAACATTTGGCGGCACATTAGAGAAATACTCTACCGCTATCATTAGGATTGCTACTCCTTTCTTTACAGGAGATGTACACGCATGTCTTCTTCCGAATCCGATCGCTGACCTCATCATCGGTCGCATTCATGGAGTCAAGGAATGCACTCCGCAACAAATTTCCACTTGGGAAAGGCAAAACATGCAGATTGCTAACGCTGTAGTCACTAGAGCTCAGGCTCTTAATGTGCCTCAAACTTCATCTACTGAAGATAATGAAGTGCATAACCAAGATAATCCCTTGGTAATTTCTCGTGACTCGTTTATAAAACAGCAAGAAGATGATCCCACTCTGAAGAAATTCTTCATTCTTGCAACTAAAGGTGATCCGAATAAGGACACAAGTCGTAAATCGTGGATTACAAAGAAGAATGGCGTACTTGTACGTATGGTTCAAGACTCCATTACGTCAAGTCATTCTCAAATCCTGGTTCCCAAGAATTTGAGAGTTAAAATTTTGCAGCACGCTCACGACTCTCAGTGTGCTGGACACATGGGTTTTTCCCGTACTAAGTCAAGAGTCCTTGCGGCTTTCTTTTGGCCATTGGTAAACAAGGACATACGGATTTATTGTCGATCTTGTAAAGTATGTCAGGAAGTTAAATCCAAAGGTCCACGGCATGCTGCACCCATTCAGGCGGCGGACATTCCTATTCGGCCGTTTCAAAAAATGGCCATAGACATTATTGGTCCATTTAAGATCAAGTCTGCCAGAGGACATCAGTTTATCTTGACGTGTGTTGATATGTGCACACGTTGGCCAGAGGCTATTCCTCTGAAGAGCATTACTACTGCTGATATTGCAGATGCTCTTTGGCTTATATTTTCTCGTCTGGGGTTCCCCGGAGAGATATTGTCAGACCATGGCACCCAACTAATATCAGATACCATGTCTCAAGTAATGTCTACCCTGCAGATAGATAGATCTTTAAGTAGTATCTACCATCCAATGTCTAATGGTATGGTCGAACGCCTTAATAGAACACTTAAAAACTTACTGGGGAAGATAACTGAGGATCATCCTCAAGACTGGGACAGAGTTTTACCTGCGGCCCTCTTCGCTTACAGAGAGGTACCCAATGAACATACGGGATTTTCTCCCTTTGAACTCGTCTTTGGCGCGCGTCCGCGTGGCCCTATGTCGTTGCTTCACGATCTCATAACATCTGACAATATTGACGATGACACAAAGTCATCCTACGAATATGTCATCGCGTTGAGACAAAAGATTATCGAAGCATGCAAATTAGCAACTTCTTCTTCTGAATTTGCGAAACAGAAGGCAAGGCAATTTGCCAATAAGAAGAGATGCTTACGACAACTTTGTCCTGGTGACAAAGCATTTGTATTACTACCTTGTAGGGAAAACAGATTACTTATTTCTTGGAAAGGTCCGTACGATATAATATCGAAAATTTCCGATGTCGACTATATTGTCGATATTGATGGGAAGCATAAAACCTTCCACATCAATATGCTTACTGAATTCCATGAACGTCCGGATTATTTGCAACCCATTTTCCAAGCAACGGACAATTCTCCAGTACCACATGGTCATTACTCATCACTGTCCGTGATACAGGATGAGGAAACAAGTTTTTCAGATGTAAATCTTCCTCTTCCAATGATCCCACTTCATTCCAGTGAATCATGGAAGAACGTTACTGTCTCTCCTGATTTGTCTCTAGGAGAACAGCGACAAGTTTCAACTATGTTGCAAACATTTCAGGATGTACTCACTGACATCCCTGGACAAACTAATGTCATTCAACATGACATTGTGCTAACTGACCATACTCCTATTAGGGTTAGACCTTATCCTATACCTATACATTTCCAAGCACAGGTCGAGAAAGAGTTGGATGTGATGATAGATTTGAAAATAATCGAACCATCCACCTCTGCGTATTCTTCGCCGATGGTTATTGTGCGTAAAAAAGACAATAACATACGTCTTTGCGTTGACTATCGAAAATTGAATCAAGTAACGAAGTTCGATGCCGAACCTATGCCTTTACTGGAAGAGCTACTTACTCGACTCTCCAAATCTCATTTTTTCACTAAACTTGATTTGTCTAAGGGATATTGGCAAGTTCCTTTATCTGAACGCGCCAAACCTCTCACGGCTTTTTCAACACCTAGAGGTTTGTTCCAATGGAATTTTATGCCTTTCGGTCTTATGAACGCACCAGCTACGTTCGTACGCATGATGCGCCGAATCCTATCTTATCGGTCAGATGTCATTGCATATCTAGACGACATCTGTCTTTTCAGCGATACTTGGGAAGATCACTATTCAGGGTTAGATGAATTGCTGTCTACTTTGCGTGAGCACAACCTGACAGCGAAACCCTCTAAAGCCTATATTGGTTTTAGCGAAATTTCTTTCCTAGGCCACCGAGTTGGTCATGGTTTCCTAAAGACAGAGGACCATAATACTAGTAAGATACTTAACATCTCAATCCCTAAGACTAAAAAACAGGTGAGAAGTCTGTTAGGTCTTATTCAATTTTATGGCAGATTCATTCAGAATCTATCCTCTATCATGGCACCTCTCTCAACACTTCTAAAGAAAGGTTCGCCTAATGTGGTCCACTGGTCTCAGGAATGCCAATGCTCTCTGGATAAGATTAAAACACTGTTTTCAACACCACCTATTTTAGTGCTACCCACTAAAGATAAGACATTCGTTCTTCGTAGTGACGCTTCATCCACTGGGATTGGAGCGGCACTAATGCAAGAGTACTCTGGAACTCTGCATCCTGTAATGTATATTTCCAGAAAACTTAATGCGGCAGAAAGGAATTATTCGGTTTTAGACCGTGAGCTATTAGCTATGGTTTGGTCGATCCTCAAACTACAGAGATTCCTTCTAGGCGCACATTTCATAGTAGAAACAGACCAAAAAGCTCTTACTGCTATACAGAGTAAGAATTTGAAGAGCTCGAGGTCTACTCGATATGCAATTGCTCTTCAACCTTTTCATTTCTCTGTGCGAGCTATTCGGGGATCAGATAATGTGATGGCAGACATTCTGTCAAGATGCCCACATGATTCCACATAACTATTAGGGCTTAGACTTCTTGATATGTCTAGTTCTATAGTAGTTCCTTTTCTATATCATGATAGATACACATTTGTAATTTAATAATATAATGATTGTATCACTACATCGCGGTTCATGTTTGTTTATTCACCGCTGGGCTTTGATGATTTTTTACTTCATAAATCATAAATTTAAGATATCTAATACGTAGTGATGATATGAATTTTTTAGGCATTGTGTAATTGCCAGAATTGTATTATACTTTGATGACACCTTCCTGGAAAAATATACTTGTAGAGAAATAATTTCTCTCAGTTTATGAGACACATTCTCACCAGTCGCTCCATAAGTCGACTTAGCCTCATATTAGGCGTTATAGGTATTCCTGATATTTTCATCTGCGCATTATTCATGCGTTGTGAGCCTATTGTACGTTGCTCCTAGATGTATTTCAAAAAAAAAAAAAAAAATGTTCCATTTTTTTTTTTTTTCCCGGGAGGTGTGGTAAGACTGTTACGTGCAGTCTTTGATATCTTACAATATTATACATAGGTAATTTTTTAGTGCTTAAGGGAAAGTCATTATTGAGTTACTTCCCTTGAACTCCGCGGATAAATACATTTTACTGCGATTTATTCGTTGTTTGGGTAATAATAGATTGTTCTTGCTTCAGAATATCTATGGCCTGAATTTATGTGTATTGTTTGTCTGAGTAGGACAAGTCTGTCTTATATCTGTATATCTTTACATATCTAAGTCGAACTATATGTTCTGTTGTCTCTAGAGAGGTCAAAGGCTATTCGGCGGATGTGTGGCTTGAGGGGTGTGATTTGGCTTCGTCCTGATAGGGACTGTGTGTGTTTTGCTATGTCGGCTTGATGCCTTGAAAAAGTGATCTCAGTGGTTTTGGGGAAAGTGATAGTCGTCTAGACCTATCGTGTATGCTTTACCCCAGTGTTTATTCATCTTGCCAAGGAATGGCAGTTTCATATTCCCTCTACCAAGGTAATCAAAGATACTCTTATGAACTCTCGATCGAAGCCACCATTGTCGATAATTACGATTTGAATGTTTAAGAGAATATATTTGACTCGATGAAAAACGACTTCGATTCCTAGCAGCACTATATTCTGTAGAATGCAGTCTATTGTTCATGACCAAATCTACAGAGCAACGAAATGTTGTATGAATGACTAACTTTAGAACAGATTCATTATCTGTATTCAAACGTGAGTGACAGTTCACGAGTGGAGCCATCTTGGAACCAAAACATGTAGGACTTTCAAGAAGAGAAAAGGGATGCCCGTATTATCGCTTGATCAGTCCAGAGATCACTGCTACACATGAGAACCCATTGTTAGCGGTTCAATATTATTATATGGAAAAATATGTGCTGAACATTATGTTGAAGAATCGTTGCTAAACGAGATTAGGTTTAGAAGTCATCTGAAATATTGTTTACAAGCTGACGTGCTCAGTCAGTGACGTCAGATGATATATGTATGGGCGATACTGAGTGCTTGGCTATTGACAGTCCATTATACCATTATTCTACATGAGTGCCCATGTAACATTGCAAGACCATTTGTCCACTGTACTATGATGTATTATGGCAACCTGTGATTTGTCACTATCTGTGCTGTCGAGTGTGTACGTCCAATTAAACTTTAGAAAAGGTACACAGTCGTTGGTGTCGATGACTTCCGGTCATACATGAGTGTGAGAAGAGAACATTTGTCAACAACACGAACCCTTATCATCATTCGCACATTATACACTCCATCCATGTCTACACAACACTGCGTAGGTCAAGTTGACATTCCATACACTACAGTGGGGCAGGCAACACCATAGGGATCTTGTCAACTGATGATGATAGACGCCTGTCTTCCCGCCTAGGAGTGTTCTGGTGTACTTTATCAACATATATTATATCCAACTAAATATCAACTTTATCAAAGGCAGTCATGCTTCTGGAATCCTTAGGCTACAAGAAGCAGAGATGTACTAAAAACATGGACAAGAAAAGATGGAGATAGAAATGACAATGTTAAGTAAGACATAGAAAGAACTAAAGCTGATGGCAAGGGACAAGAAGACTTGGTATGTCTGTTAAAGGCGCATGCTTTTTGGGGCTTGAAGGATGATGGAAGCTAATTATGTCTAATTAGGATTAAAGTGATTTTTACAAGGGGAAACAAGCAGGACGAATTTCGCTCACGTGATTCAATAAACTCCCTTGTTTTGACCGATACATAGAATGTTTTATGGTTACATTTTTTCCCTTTGACTTTTTTAATCTCTTGAAATATAAATTCTAGTTTTTGACATTTCAAGATATTTTAAACTAAACTTTGTTTTAAAACATACAGTTAAAATTGTCATCCCAAAATTCCTTGATACATTGTGGGTTGAATATAACATGTAACTTTCACTTTAGGTCGCAGCGCATGGATACACTAGACAAGACATTTTTTTTTGTTTTTACCTGTATTGAATATATTGCTAATTTTCCGTGACCTTAACAGGAAATGTTGAACTATTTTTACTTAAATTGAGGAATCAAAATGCTTATCATGAAGCAGACTGCGCACTGTCTTCATATCTGGACAGACTAGCCCGTGTTTTTGTTATGGACAGACCAGTGTGTGTTTCTATCACTGGACAAACCAGTTAAGGTTTCTATCACTGGAAAAACCAGTTAAAGTTTCTATCACTGGAAAGACCGGTCAATGCTTCATCACTTGATAGACCAGTTAATGTTTCTATCACTAGACATGCTAGTCAATGTTTCTATCACTGGACAGGATAGTCAATGTTTCTATTACTGGACAGACCTGTCAATGTTTCTATTACTGGACAGACCAGTCAATGTTTCTATTACTGGACAGACCCGTCAATGTTTCTATCATTGCACAGACCAGTCAATGTTACTATCATTGAACAAACCAGTCAATGTTTCTATTACTGGACAGACCAGTCAATGTTTGTATCACTGAACAAACCAGTCAATGTTTCTATTACTGGACAGACCAGGCAATGTTTCTATCACTGGACAAACCAGTCAATGTTTCTATTACTTGACAGACCAGTCAATGTTTCTATTACTAGACAGACCAGTCAATGTTTCTATCACAGGACAGACCAGTCAGTGTATATATCACTAGACAGACCAGTCAATGTTTCTATCACTGGACAGACCAGTCAATGTTTCTATCACTGGACAGACCAGTCCGTGTATCTATCAAATGACATACTATATTTGAATAGTATGCCAGATTTGTACACATTGTGTAAAGCGCAGAATAATTAACAAAAGCTAAAAACATCTAATATTAAATCACCAGGGACATGATAGTGCCCGTTAGTCATTGATCTAAATCTAGCTAATGTCAGACACCGACATATAAATTAGTCCGTGAGTCCTTGATTTCAAACTAAATTTAACCAATTAGCAGACACGAATGTCTCTTGTCATAGTCCTAACGCTAAATATTTTACACATTTGGCAAGCAGACAAGTATTTTAGTCACAAAGCTAAAAATAAAATGTTCAAGTCACGCTCTCTGACTGTTTTTCTTTTCTATCACAAAAATAAAAATCAATGTATCACTTTCACAAGACGGAAAATCAATGTATTACGCAGTCACATTATCAGGAATAATATTTCAGTTATTTAGCAAAAAAATCAATGTGTAATATTAAACTGGCCACGCACCGGAGTGGTTTGAACGAAAGATAAATAGTTATCCAAGATATTCCTTCTCCCGTATGTGTACCGGGGCATGAAAGGGCAAGTATGAATAGTAAAAGGCAAAGGAAGGTCTATAGAAGAAGCTGCGGTAGGGCAATGAAGTGTTAGAGACTTTGCCAAAGCAGGGAAAGTTTTTTTTTTTTATGAGTGTGTGGGTGCTGCACCAGTTATCACTATCGATAACTATGAGTTGGCAGTTGGGCACCACTTCACATACCTAGGGTCTACCATCAATGACAAACTCTCACTGGACACAGAAATTGACAGTCGCATTGGCAAAGCTGCAGCTACCTTTGCCCGCCTCACATAGCGTGTTTGGGAAAACTCCAAACTCACAACGAAGACCAAAGCCACGTGTCACCAGCACACTTTTGTATGGCAGCGAAACATGGACAACCTATGCTAAGAAAGAAAAAAGGCTCAATACCTTCCATCTACGGTGTCTACATCCCTTCCTCGGCATTTCGTGGAAAGATAAAGTGACAAATGTCGAGGTGTTGTCACGTGCTGGCCTTCAAAACATGTATACACTGCTTAGACATGGCAGACTACACTGGCTTGGCCATGTCCGCCGCATGGAACATAGTAGATATCTTCTACGGACAACTGGCAAATGACAAAAGAACAGTTGGGCGACCGCAGCTGAGATTCAAAGATATGTGTAAGAGAGATATGAGAGCACTGGACATAATTCCAGCGACCTGGGAGGATGGAGCTGCCGATCGCACCAGGTAACAATGCTATCTGCGGCGCCACCTCAAATTGGGCGAAAAGAAGCTCACACAACAAGCAGAAGAGAGGAGAAAACGTCGAAAGGAACATCAGGAAAATAAACAGCTGAGGGCTGTCACCTCAGGGTCGCATTCCCATAGTCAGTTATGACTGAAGGGCTGTCACCTCAGGGTCGCATTCCCATAGTCAGTTATGACTGAAGGGGCTATTATTATTATTATTATTGATTAAAATGTGATAGAAATATTGACGGTAGCGCAGTCATGTAGCCAAGCACAGTAGCAGAATCGGGGAACCGTAGCTAGTATTCATTCTCGAAATACATTAGAGAAGAGTGGAACTTTGGATCAAATGATGTGTGTTGTGTGATGTGTGATGTGTGTTGTGTGTTGTATGTTGTGTGATGTGTGTTGTGTGTTTTGTGATGTGTGTTGTGTGATGTGTGCTGTGTGATGTGTGTTGTGTGATGTGTGTTGTGTGTTGTATGTTGTGTGATGTGTGTTGTGTATTTTGTGATGTGGGTTGTGTGATGTGTGTTGTGTGATGTGGGTTGTGTGATGTGTGTTGTGTGTTGTGTGATGTGTGTTGTGTGTTGTGCGCTCAGAGAACTATTGGAAAAAAGGTATTTCAGTAATCTGTGCTGGATAGTAAGTTCTCAGGAGCACCTACTGTAGGGGATTCCAGGTAAGAGATTCATGGACAGTAATTCCGGGGTAGTAACTCCTTGGTGATAATTCTTGGATGGTAAATCCAGGGTAATAGATCATGGAAAGTAGTTCCTGCGTATTTCTTGTGCTTGATATCTCGTTGACCTGCTTATTTACTGTAATGCTTCAAATTGTTAGATGCTTTCTTTGTTGCCTCATCTGCCTATGAAGGTCTCGCAATGAAGTTTCAATGGGACACACTTACAGGCACCAGAGTTTCATATTTGTGAATTTTTGGTGTGAGTGGGAGAAGGTCATAGCAACGACGACAACACAACACATCGCACATACAATATTAACATATTCGCCGCTAGACAAACATCATCTTGCAGCCACCACCTACACACGCTGCACACGCTGCACACGCTGACACCGCCACATTAAACCAAACATAACTACACTATATCACCCTACACTACAATATATCCTACCACACCAGACTACACTATATCAGACAACACTACGCTGCACTGTCTATATATATATATATATATATATATATATAATATATATATATATATATATATATATATATATATATATATATATATATATATATATATATATATATATATCACCTATTTTTACACTGCAATATACTACACAGGGCCGGCCATTACCGGTGCGGCCTCATCAGGCGCTATCTTTTGAAAAGGGTGAACGTGAAGGAGGCGCAGAAGTTTTAAAAAACATAATTTTTACAATACAATTTTAAAAGAACAACTAAAGCTGCATTGTTCCGGATTTTAAAGTACAAACTATTTTTTACGTTTACATTTATTTCATTTCTTAAATATACGTATTTTTATTATCCAATGTCTATTTTACTTTTTTTTCTAAAAAATAAATTAGGGGGCTGCTGTACACCTGGTAAGGAAATATATATATATATATATATATATATATATATATATTTAACGTTCATTTTTTTTTAAACATTACCTAAGATTTGAAAACACACGTGTATTATGTTTTTGTAATACACTACAGTGAACATCACTTGCGGAAATTACAGTGTGATTCAACTCAACAGCATGGAATTGAGTCTTGGAAAAGTACAATACAGTACGACACGGGGGAAGAGGGTTAGGGAACCATCACGAGACTTCGCACCACCCTGAAAGTTCCTTAGGGCCGGCCTTTGACATCAAACCATGCCACACTACACTGTATCACAGTATACCACACTACACTATATCACATTACACTACACTACACTACATCACATTATATCTCACTATATCACACTACACTATACCACACTACATCACACTATATCACAATACATCATACAATATCACAATACATCACACTACACTATATCACACTACACTATATCACAATATATCACACTATATCACACTATATTACACTACATCCCACTACACTATATCACACAACACTACAATATATCACACTACACCACATTACACTACTATATCACACTACACAACACTACACTTTATCACACTACACTACATTATATCACACTTCACCACACTACACTATATCACTATATTTACTATGTCACACTACATCACACTACACAACACTACACTAAATCACATTACACTACAATATATCACACAACACCTCACTACACTATATCACATTACACAACACTATACTATATCACACTATATCACACATCACACTTCACAACACTACACTATGTCACACTACAGCACACTATATAATATCACACTATACAACACTTCACTATATCATACTTCGTCACATTGTGACACCCAATCATACCATATCACACTAAACTATATCACACTACACTACATTACACCGAATCCAAACATACCACACTAAACTATATCATACTACACCACACTACACTGCATTACATAAAATCTCACCAAATCGCACTACATTATATCATACTACACCACACTACACTACATTATATAAAATCTCACCATATTATACTACATGACACCACACTATATTCCACCGAATCACATCCATATAACACTACATAACACTACACTACATTACACCAAATCTCACTATATCATATTACACCACACTACACGACATTACACCCAATCTCAACATATCATACTACACTACACTACATTTCACCCAATATCAACAGAACACACTACACCACACTAAACTACATTACATCCAATCTCACCATATTACACTACTTGTTATTGTTAATCAGAATCGACCTCACTGCACTCCTGGCAAACCAATAGGTGCTCAGTCTCCCTCAGCAAATGTCGAAGAGTATGAATGCTAATTGTACCTGTAGCACGCTGGTTGTACATACGATGGATGGCATACTCTTTCGCTTCCATCTCTGCTAGTCCCACGTTAGATGCCGAACTCCAACAGTCTCAGCCTTTTTTTATTAATCCATTGCAGCTTCATTATTTATAGATATTATATTTCACACTACACTACATTACACCCAATCTCACCATACCACACTACACTACACTACATTACACCCAATCCCACCATATCACACTATACTACACCCAATCCCACCATATCACACTACACTCCACTGCATTATACTCAATTCCACCATACCACACTACACTACACTACACACAATCCCACCATATCACACTACACTATACCCAATTACACCATATCACACTACACTACACTGCATTATACCCAATTCCACCATATCTCACTACACTGCATTATACCCAATTCCACCATACCACACAACACTACACTACACCCAATCCCACCATATCATACTACATTACACCCAATCCCACCATATCACACGACACTACATTACACCCAATCCCACCATATAACACGACACTACATTACACCCAATCCCACCATATCGCACGACACTACATTACACCCAATCCCACCATATCACACTACACTACATTACACTCAATCTCACCATATCACACTATACTACATTACACCCAATCCCACCATATCACACTGTACTACATTACACCTAATCCAACCACATCACACTACACTACATTACACTCAATCTCACCATTTCACACTACACTACATTACAGCCAATTCCACCATACCACACTACACTGCAGTAAATTCCACTTCGCTATTCTGTAATTCACAAAACTACGAGTACTATACTACACTATAGTATACTAATTACACCATCATGGTACAATAATAGAGTACCGTACGAGGCAACAGACATGAACCAACATACAATAACATTATACTACATTACATCGCTTTTCTCTGCTTTGATTCTATATGGTTGTCATAGAAATCTTTGCATAGAATATTTAAAAAATTAGCTAACGCTCGCTTTCTCTCTCCATTCATCCATTTCCCTCTGTCTATCTTTCTCTCTCGGAGCATGCGCAATGGCTATATCCGTCTTGTATGATGATCCAAAACTTATAAGCCGCCATTAACTGAATTCTTGTATTGCGGTCTAAATTAAACCGGCCGCACTAACCGGCGTTATGACAACAATGGGTGTAGCACAACTATTTCTGACGTGCGCTGCACGATTTCAGACGCCATCGATAAACCAGCAGACGTGGAGTCGAGGTCACCAATCTAATTTTTAACCCAGGATTGAGATTACTTTCTGTCCAGCCCCACTGAAACATCGATATTCGTTATGCTGTGCATACGTTATTTTTTACATTCCTACACTCTCCTTTTTTTTAAATAATGTTCTTTTTCTATATCAGTTCTTTCCATATCTTTCTTGCGCTTGTTAAGTCTTCTATTCCCTTCTTCGTGTAATTTTTCATCATCCTCTATTTCTTTTACTTTGAGGTTTCCATAACAAGAACTCCCTTGTTGGTTTCCTTGATGTGTCCTGTCCAGCACTAGCGACTTTTCCTCATCACTTCACTCATTAATATGTCTCTAGGTTTTCCCCCATCTGTCTCACACTGGCTATTCTTCACAAATCCCCATTTATGAAAGTCTTTGTTGTTGTTTTTGTTGCTCTCCATGTTTCAGAGCCATACAATAAGACTGACTTGACATTTGAGTTGAAAGTTCTTATTTTTAAGTTGGATTTCATTTCTTTTGATTTCTCTATGCAGGTACTTCCGAATGCAATGAAAACTCATGTGTCCTTTTGTACTTTTTTTTTAAATAAAATTTTGGCGAGGCGCGTCCCGTTCAACCTAGTCGGTTATATTAGGGCGCATGTCCAAATATAAAAGACCGCTTGGTCTTATCTCAGTTATTTTTTGTATTCTTATTCTTATATCACAGTCTGTTACCACAACATTGTCTGTATTCCTACCAAGATACATGTACGAGTCTGTATTGCTACCAAGATACATGTATGAGTCTGTATTCCTTCCAAGATACATGTATGAGTCTGTATTCCTACCAAGATACATGTATGAGTCTGTATTCCTACCAAGATACATGTATGAGTCTGTATTCCTACCAAGATGCATGTATGAGTCTGTATTCCTACTAAGATACATGTATGAGTCTGTATTCCTACCAAGATCCATGTATGAGTCTGTATTCCTACAAAAATACATGTATGAGTCTGTATTCCTACCAAGATACATGTATGAGTCTGTATTCCTACCAAGATAAATGTATGAGTCTGTATTCCTACCAAGATAAATGTATGAGTCTGTATTCCTATCAAGATACATGTACGAGTCTGTATTCCTACCAAGATACATGTATGAGTCTGTATTCCTACCAAAATACATGTATGAGTCCACATCTCGTAGGGATGTTTCTACACGTATAATCTCAACATTATTTTCCTCGTTTATTCTCACATCATCGTTGTCTTCTCTCTGTGGATTTAAAACTTAACGGCTGCAATCTTCCATTCGTCATATCCAGCAGTGGCGTATGTAGCTAGGCGTGCTGCTACTTAAAATGAATATGTAAGCCTACTATTTAACTTCTTCCCCTCTTAATTTAAAAACCAACTATATGCGGGAAAATCCGTTATCCTGGTGCGTGCGGTCCGAAAGCTGAACATTAGAAGAGAAATATTTTATAGAATAATAAATTAAATTTTTATTTTCCTTCGGGCATAGGTGTGCGCAGCACGCACAGCACACATAGAGAATACGCCACTGATATCCAGGTGACTGTAGTTTTGTTGTTGTTGGTGCTGTTGTTAGGTTAGATTAACGTTTTTGTAACCGTTTAAAAAAATTAGATGACATACTTGCTTTAAAAGATGTTTATTTACCTTGTGAATATCCTGCTCATTATCATATGGACTGTCAAAACAAATGGTTTTAGAGTTTGGGAGGGGGGGGAGAGGGTGTCCTTTTCAGTCTGCGTCCCTGAGCAGGCGCTTCCGACCTGACTAGCCAACCTCTAAAATATTCCTACCTACGCTATTGCCTATCATTCAGTATTCTTACATACTTCCTCAGGTATCGTTCTTATGTTAATACAGTATTATCTGTTTCTCTTCTTGTGTTATTTTGCGTCACCGATATCTTTTGTGTCTACTATCTTTTACCACTCACTCCAGGGAGATGGACGTTTGTATTTTCGGACTTTCTCTTATATAACCAAATTAATTATAAGTGATATGACAAGATCAGTCAAATTTAAACCAACAATTTACACACTGTTTAGTCCTGCTAGAAGTAAGAATTTGAGTTACTCTGTGTAAAGTAAAACATATTATATCATATGGAAGCAAGTCATGGACAGTCATTGATCAAGCAAGAAAAACGACTGAGGTCACAGACATGTGGTTTTACAGTAGACTGCTAAGAAAACATGGACAGCTAAAAACAGTAATGAGGATGTCCTGAAAGAGGCCAAGTAATGAGGATGTCCTGAAAGAGGCCAGGGTGCAACAAAACCTGATGAGTCAATTTAGAAGGAAACAATCCACTTTCTTTAGTAAGTAGTGACAACAGAAAACATTCAAGGAAGAAGGGATAGAATATAATGGACAGTTTAACATCGTGGCATGGAAAGAATCAACAAAAGAAATGATAAACAGCGCTGGGGACAGGAAGATATGGATAAACATTGTCGACTACGCTAGCTGTCATGAAAGCGGAGTCTGGTCCTGTATTACCTGTACTGAACGCACGTTCTTCATTTATGCTCTGTCCATGTGATGCTGGGCTCGATCCTCTCACTTCTGTTGTTTTTCTGTTGTCTAGTTTTCTACATCTTTATTTCTCAAGAGTTCCTGTAACATACTTTTATGTGTATTATTATTTATTGTTTACAGGTCTCGAGTTTCCCCTCTTTATTTATTTGTACGCGCATAAAAACAGCTGAGTCCTTGAACGTATAAACGATATCAGACAATAAATCATGGTACACATTTTTATAGAGCTATTTATACAGCAGGAGAATTATCAGTAATAAAACGTGATAATAAATCTGAGATAGTTGATGATAACAATCGCTCCGTGCTCTTCTCTGAGGAGGCAAAGACGGAAGAAAGCTATTGCTCCTGCATGTCGTATCAGGCGACTAATATAAGTGTGTATATGAGGCTGTGTATGGCTGGCACCCTCATAATGTAAAACAAATTGCTGCTTAACTACGGCTGCAAGATCACATGAATATTTTGGTGCAGACTTCCTACAATTAGACCAGCTGTGGAGGTTGTCCTGTGCTCCATGAATATTTTGGTACAGGCTTCCTACAATTAGACCAGCTGTGGAGGTTGTCCTGTGCTCCATGAATATTTTGGTGCAGACTTCCTACAATTAGACCAGCTGTGGAGGTTGTCCTGTGCTCCATGAACATTTTGGTGCAGACTTCCTACAATTAGACCAGCTGTAGGGGTTGTCCTGTGCTCCATGAATATTTTGGTGCAGACTTCCTACAATTAGACCAGCTGTAGGGGTTGTCCTGTGCTCCATGAATATTTTGGTGCAGACTTCCTACAATTAGACCAGCTGTAGGGGTTGTCCTGTGCTCCATGAATATTTTGGTGCAGACTTCCTACAATTAGACCAGCTGTAGGGGTTGTCCTGTGCTCCATGAATATTTTGGTGCAGACTTCCTACAATTAGACCAGCTGTGGAGGTTGTCCTGTGCTCCATGAATATTTTGGTGCAGACTTCCTACAATTAGACCAGCTGTAGGGGTTGTCCTGTGCTCCATGAATATTTTGGTGGAGGTTGTCCTGTGCTCCATGAATATTTTGGTGCAGATTTCCTACAATTAGACCAGCTGTGGAGGTTGTCCTGTGCTCCATGAATATTTTGGTGCAGACTTCCTACAATTAGACCAGCTGTGGAGGTTGTCCTGTGCTCCATGAATATTTTGGTGCAGACTTCCTACAATTAGACCAGCTGTGGAGGTTGTCCTGTGCTCCATGAATATTTTGGTGCAGACTTCCTACAATTAGACCAGCTGTGGAGGTTGTCCTGTGCTCCATGAATATTTTGGTGCAGACTTCCTACAATTAGACCAGCTTTGGAGGTTGTCCTATGTTCCATGGATATTTTGGTGCAGACTTCCTACAATTAGACCAGCTGTGGAGGTTGTCCTGTGCTCCATGAATATTTTGGTGCAGACTTCCTACAATTAGACCAGCTGTGGAGGTTGTCCTGTGCTCCATGAATATTTTGGTGCAGACTTCCTACAATTAGACCAGCTGTGGAGGTTGTCCTGTGCTCCATGAATATTTTGGTGCAGACTTCCTACAATTAGACCAGCTGTGGAGGTTGTCCTGTGCTCCATGAATATTTAGGTGCAGACTTCCTACAATTAGACCAGCTTTGGAGGTTGTCCTATGTTCCATGGATATTTTGGTGCAGACTTCCTACAATTAGACCAGCTGTGGAGGTTGTCCTGTGCTCCATGAATATTTTGGTGCAGACTTCCTACAATTAGACCAGCTGTGGAGGTTGTCCTGTGCTCCATGAATATTTTGGTGCAGACTTCCTACAATTAGACCAGCTGTGGAGGTTGTCCTGTGCTCCATGAATATTTTGGTGCAGACTTCCTACAATTAGACCAGCTGTGGAGGTTGTCCTGTGCTCCATGAATATTTTGGTGCAGGCTTCCTACAATTAGACCAGCTGTGGAGGTTGTCCTGTGCTCCATGAATATTTTGGTGCAGACTTCCTACAATTAGACCAGCTTTGGAGGTTGTCCTATGTTCCATGGATATTTTGGTGCAGACTTCCTACAATTAGACCAGCTGTGGAGGTTGTCCTGTGCTCCATGAATATTTTGGTGCAGACTTCCTACAATTAGACCAGCTGTGGAGGTTGTCCTGTGCTCCATGAATATTTTGGTGCAGACTTCCTACAATTAGACCAGCTGTGGAGGTTGTCCTGTGCTCCATGAACATTTTGGTGCAGACTTCCTACAATTAGACCAGCTGTGGAGATTGTCCTTGTGCTACATGAATATTTTGGTGCAGACTTCCTACAATTAGACCAGCTGTGGAGGTTGTCCTTGTGCTACATGAATATTTTGGTGCAGACTTCCTACAATTAGACCAGCTGTGGAGGTTGTCCTTGTGCTACATGAATATTTTGGTGCAGACTTCCTACAATTAGACCAGCTGTAGGGGTTGTTCTGTGCTCCATGAGTATTTTGGTGCAGACTTCCTACAATTAGACCAGCTGTGGAGATTGTCCATGTGCTACATGAATATTTTGGTGCAGACTTCCTACAATTAGACCAGCTGTGGAGGTTGTCCTTGTGCTACATGAATATTTTGGTGCAGACTTCCTACAATTAGACCAGCTGTAGGGGTTGTCCTGTGCTCTGTGAATATTTTGGTGCAGACTTCCTACAATTAGACCAGCTTTGGAGGTTGTCCTATGTTCCATGGATATTTTGGTGCAGACTTCCTACAATTAGACCAGCTGTGGAGGTTGTCCTGTGCTCCATGAATATTTTGGTGCAGACTTCCTACAATTAGACCAGCTGTGGAGGTTGTCCTGTGCTCCATGAATATTTTGGTGCAGACTTCCTACAATTAGACCAGCTGTGGAGGTTGTCCTGTGCTCCATGAACAATTTGGTGCAGACTTCCTACAACTAGACCAGCTGTGGAGGTTGTCCTGTGCTCCATGAATATTTTGGTGCAGACTTCCTACAATTAGACCAGCTTTGGAGGTTGTCCTGTGCTCCATGAATATTTTGGTGCAGACTTCCTACAATTAGACCAGCTGTGGAGGCTGTCCTATGCTCCATGAATATTTTGGTGCAGACTTCCTACAATTAGACCAGCTTTGGAGGTTGTCCTATGCTCCATGAATATTTTGGTGCAGACTTCCTACAATTAGACCAGCTGTGGAGGTTGTCCTGTGCTCCATGAATATTTTGGTGCAGACTTCCTATAATTAGACCAGCTGTGGAGGTTGTCCTATGCACCATGAATATTTTGGTGCAGACTTCCTACAATTAGACCAGCTGTGGAGGTTGTCCTATGCTCCATGAATATTTTGGTGCAGACTTCCTACAATTAGACCAGCTGTGGAGGTTGTCCTGTGCTCCATGAATATTTTGGTGCAGACTTCCTACAATTAGACCAGCTGTGGAGGTTGTCCTGTGCTCCATGAATATTTTGGTGCAGACTTCCTACAATTAGACCAGCTGTGGAGGTTGTCCTGTGCTCCATGAATATTTTGGTGCAGACTTCCTGCAATTAGACCAGCTGTGGAGGTTGTCCTGTGCTCCATGAATATTTTGGTGCAGACTTCCTACAATTAGACCAGCTGTGGAGGTTGTCCTGTGCTCCATGAATATTTTAGTGCAGACTTCCTACAATTAGACCAGCTGTGGAGGTTGTCCTGTGCTCCATGAATATTTTGGTGCACACTTCCTACAATTAGACCAGCTGTGGAGGTTGTCCTGTGCTCCATGAATATTTTAGTGCAGACTTCCTACAATTAGACCAGCTGTGGAGGTTGGCCTGTGCTCCATGAATATTTTGGTGCAGACTTCCTACAATTAGACCAGCTGTGGAGGTTGTCCTGTGCTCCATGAATATTTTAGTGCAGACTTCCTACAATTAGACCAGCTGTGGAGGTTGTCCTGTGCTCCATGAATATTTTGGTGCTACAATTAGAATGGAGGTTGTCCTGTGCTGCATGAATATTTTGGTGCAGACTTCCTACAATTAGACCAGCTGTGGAGGTTGTCCTGTGCTCCATGAATATTTTGGTGCAGACTTCCTACAGTTAGACCAGCTGTGGAGGTTGTCCTATGCTCCATGAATATTTTGGTGCAGACTTCCTACAATTAGACCAGCTGTAGGGGTTGTCCTGTGCTCCATGAATATTTTGGTGCAGACTTCCTACAATTAGACCAGCTGTAGGGGTTGTCCTGTGCTCCATGAATATTTTGGTGCAGACTTCCTACAGTTAGACTAGCTGTGGAGGTTTTCCTATGCTCCATGAATATTTTGGTGCAGACTTCTCACAATTAGACCAGCTGTAGGGGTTGTCCTGTGCTCCATGAATATTTTGGTGCAGACTTCCTACAATTAGACCAGCTGTAGGGGTTGTCCTGTGCTCCATGAATATTTTGGTGCAGGCTTCCTACAATTAGACCAGCTGTGGAGGTTGTCCTGTGCTCCATGAATATTTTGGTGCAGGCTTCCTACAATTAGACCAGCTGTAGTGGTTGTCCTGTGCTCCATGAATATTTTGGTGCAGACTACCTACAATTAGACCAGCTGTGGAGGTTGTCCTGTGCTCCATGAATATTTTGGTGCAGACTTCCTACAATTAGACCAGCTGTGGAGGTTGTCCTGTGCTCCATGAATATTTTGGTGCAGACTTCCTACAATTAGACCAGCTGTAGGGGTTGTCCTGTGCTCCATGAATATTTTGGTGCAGACTTCCTACAGTTAGACCAGCTGTGGAGGTTGTCCTATGCTCCATGAATATTTTGGTGCAGACTTCTTACAATTAGACCAGCTGTAGGGGTTGTCCTGTGCTCCATGAATATTTTGGTGCAGACTTCCTACAATTAGTCCAGCTGTGGAGGTTGTCCTATGCTCCATGAATATTTTGGTGCAGACTTCCTACAATTAAACCAGCTGTAGGGGTTGTCCTGTGCTCCATGAATATTTTGGTGCAGGCTTCCTACAATTAGACCAGCTGTAGGGGTTGTCCTGTGCTCCATGAATATTTTGGTGCAGACTTCCTACAATTAGACCAGCTGTGGAGGTTGTCCTGTGCTCCATGAATATTTTGGTGCAGGCTTCCTACAATTATACCAGCTCTGGAGGTTGTCCTGTGCTCCATGAATATTTTGGTGCAGACTTCCTACAATTAGACCATCTGTAGGGGTTGTCCTGTGCTCCATGAATATTTTGGTGCAGACTTCCTGCAGTTAGACCAGCTGTGGAGGTTGTCCTGTGCTCCATGAATATTTTGGTGCAGACTTCTTACAATTAGACCAGCTGTAGGGGTTGTCCTGTGCTCCATGAATATTTTGGTGCAGACTTCCTACAATTAGTCCAGCTGGGGAGGTTGTCCTATGCTCCATGAATATTTTGGTGCAGACTTCCTACATATAAACCAGCTGTAGGGGTTGTCCTGTGCTCCATGAATATTTTGGTGCAGGCTTCCTACAATTAGACCAGCTGTAGGGGTTGTCCTGTGCTCCATGAATATTTTGGTGCAGACTTCCTACAATTAGACCAGCTGTGGAGGTTGTCCTGTGCTCCATGAATATTTTGGTGCACACTTCCTACAATTAGACCAGCTGTGGAGGTTGTCCTGTGCTCCATGAATATTTTGGTGCAGGCTTCCTACAATTAGACCAGCTGTGGAGGTTGTCCTGTGCTCCATGAATATTTTGGTGCAGACTTCCTACAATTAGACCAACTGTGGAGGTTGTCCTGTGCTCCATGAATATTTTGGTGCAGACGTCCTACAATTAGACCAGCTGTGGAGATT
Source organism: Oreohelix idahoensis (assembly GCA_024509875.1). Lineage (NCBI taxonomy): Eukaryota > Metazoa > Mollusca > Gastropoda > Stylommatophora > Oreohelicidae > Oreohelix > Oreohelix idahoensis. Next base: position 154,939 of record JAMPIV010016139.1, read on the forward strand.
GTCCTGTGCTCCATGAATATTTTGGTGCAGACTTCCTACAATTAGACCAGCTTTGGAGGTTGTCCTATGCTCCATGAATATTTTGGTGCAGACTTCCTACAATTAGACCAGCTTTGGAGGTTGTCCTGTGCTCCATGAATATTTTGGTGCAGGCTTCTTACAATTAGACCAGCTGTGGAGGTTGTCCTGTGCTCCATGAATATTTCAGTGCAGACTTCCTACAATTAGACCAGCTGTGGAGGTTGTCCTGTGCTCCATGAATATTTTGGTGCAGACTTCCTACAATTAGACCAGCTGTGGAGGTTGTCCTATGCTGCATGAATATTGTGGTGCAGATTTTCTACAATTAGACCAGCTTTGGAGGTTGTCCTGTGCTCCATGAATATTTTGGTGCAGACTTCCTACAATTAGACCAGCTGTGGAGGTTGTCCTATGCTCCATGAATATTTTGGTGCAGGCTTCCTACAATTAGACCAGCTGTGGAGGTTGTCCTGTGCTCCATGAATATTTTGGTGCAGACTTCCTACAATTGGACCAGCTGTGGAGGTTGTCCTGTGCTCCATGAATATTTTGGTGCAGACTTCCTACAATTAGACCAGCTTTGGAGGTTGTCCTGTGCTCCATGAATATTTTGGTGCAGACTTCCTACAATTAGACCAGCTGTAGGGGTTGTCCTGTGCTCCATGAATATTTTGGTGCAGACTTCCTACAATTAGACCAGCTTTGGAGGTTGTCCTATGGTCCATGAATATTTTGGTGCAGGCTTCCTACAATTAGACGAGCTGTGGAGGTTGTCCTGTGCTCCATGAATATTTTGGTGCAGACTTCCTACAATTAGACCAGCTGTGGAGGTTGTCCTATTCTCCATGAATATTTTGGTGCAGGCTTCCTACAATTAGACCAGCTGTGGAGGTTGTCCTATGCTCCATGGAAAGCTAAAAGGGAAATTATGATGATGACAGCAATAAGGAAATATGGAGGACAACGGGGCCTTATTTTTCTTCTTCTTTAACCTTTCAAGTACCCAAGGAGCATAGGCCTGCAACAGATTTATGTCAAGTCTTCCTGTCCCGTGCCATCGGCTCAAGTTCTTTCCATGTCTCTTTCATCCCCTTCATGTCTGTCTCCAGTTATCTTTTCCATGCTTTCTTTGGTCTTGCAGTACCTCTTAACCTGGGGATTCCTGTGACAGAACAGGGCGGCCCTATCAATCTTCGTTTCACTCCGGCAGTATCAGTACATTTGTAGTACTGATTTTATTGTGTGCTTTCATTTGTCGCACCTTCTTTCTTTCTTTTTCTGATATGTGTAGCAGATATTATGTATTTTCCTTCTTACACCCTTCTCAGGGATAAGTAGTCATGTCTGGTTCTTATCCATTTCTCCCTGCGTTGCAAGGAACGAACGAACGAACGAACTTTATTTTCAGAGGGTTGAGAATTGGGCACGCAGGCCCGTCTGACATTCTGCCCTTCCTTTCTCTCGTCTTTTATACTGATTTCATTTATTCTCACATGCATTTTACCCATCAATGTAAAGGAATTCAATGTTGTAAAGGTAAAATAATAGCATACTCACATTCACAGTATCTAATTATAAACATGAAATAAAATATGTTGAAAAGTACAAACTAAGTATCACCATGAAATAATTTATGTTGAAAAGTACAAACATCATCATTAAACCTACATTCGATATTATATCATTTGTTCGGAGTAGCAGTGACCTAACCTTGTTGGCTATCGTTAGAGCAGCGATATCAGTATACAGATTAACACGTAAATCGCCTCAGCGCAGTGCTAATCACTGATAAGACGCGGGTACGCGCATCACCAAAGCTTGGAATACGGGAAGATAACTGATGGACAGACACGGATAAGAGATTACTTTCTGATAAAAGTAATGATTGTTACATTGGGAACACGTTGATAAATGAAGTTATCGACATGTTCGTAAGTTTGTACATTAGGGCAAGCGGATGTGTTCAGCCCCTTTTCATTAAAGTAATGTTTGAAATTTTGCATTAGCTGAGTCATGCAACATATTCAAATCAGATTGGGTGATCCTGTGTGGTGCGCATAACAAATGCGTGGGAAGGCAGTGAATATAATCTGACAAGTTTCTCAAGCTATTTAACTTGAGAAATCGCTCGCCAAGATACCAGACCTTGCTACAGTGAAAAATTATAATTCAGAATTCCTTCTTAACATACCGGACACCTTTTATTTGAGTATTTATCAGGACTTACAATATAGCCCAGGAAATCTCTAGCATTTTAAATAAGGGAACCGGGACTGGGGAAACTGAAGGACTACACACGAAGTCAGAGAGGGAACTTATTAAATTAACGACACCCCAGACGAGTGTAAGAGGCCGATTCATGTCTCTTCTATTCATCTGAGCAAAAAGTCTGTGAGCCAGGATTGGGGTAAGTTGTGATTTACATTTCATTTTTCATTACTAACATGTGAACTAACATACATATATATATATATTACCATGTGAATTTTAATATGTGAAACTCGCTAGTGGATGTCAAACTCATTTGAGGCTGGCAATCTCAGCGTATAGAATGATGATTCATGAACAACCACTGCACGGTCTGGTGATTGCTTTATTGCTAGTTTCGTAAAGAGAACTAACAGCATAAAGTAGTCCCAGGTTCCATACGGAGCAGGGAGGGAAAGATGAAAGAAATGATGTACATTCTGAGTATAATACTTACATTTTCAAAGCAGTGTAAATGTCCATATAAACATATTCACGTTAAAATTAATGTAAGTTTTCAAGCTTTAAACCAGTGTAAATGTCTATGTGAAAATATTCAGTTTAAAGTTAATGGAAGTTTCACACTTTTCAATCAGTGTAAACATAAATGAAAACATTCAATTTATATTGTGAACACTTTTCAATAAGTGGAGATGTATATGTAAACAGACTCTATCTGTATTATTAACCTTTTCATTTGAATATAAAGTAACTATGAAAGCTATTCTATTTAAATGTAAAGAAAGTTTTATCTCGAGGGATTAAATTTAATTCTCATCGAGGGTAAATTCTGAGTTAATTGGGATGGTGGTATGGGAAGATAGGAACCCATAACTATGGGGTGAAAAACGCCATACTCAGAAGAGCATTTCGTTCGTTCTTTTACAGTAGTTATTGGTTGTACCAGCAGAAAGTACTATCTCTGGAACAAGAAGGGAACCGTGGCCTAAGCTTTAAGAAGAAGGACCCAAGTGGTAGACTCTCTTTGACATTTCTGGGAAACGAGCTACACCCGACAACCTTGACCAGAAACGAGCGTGAGCAGAGTGAAAATAACTAACCCATAAGAAGGAGCAGAACCGTCATTGGCAGCTAAGTTCAAATCTATGCTGCCACTTGAACTTCGTATAACATTTCACAATCCATAACGACCGTGATGACACATTTTCTTGATCCATAACTTTTCAAATTTATTTTCCAACTGTTAAAACTTAAGTGATTATTAAATTGTGTTATTTGTAATTATTCAAATTTAACTTCGATTTAATCATTTTAAAGTTACAGCACGTTTGTCTCAGTCAACTTTCTACACACACTCTAAACAGAGCTATACAAGAGTAATAGAATTCCACTGAGTAAATCAGGGGTGGGGGCTTGAACGAGCTGAAATTAATAAGTGCTTAAATCCTTCACAAAAGTGTCGGCAGAATTACAGAGTTAACATACTCAGCCAAAGCAGTATTGTTCTCGCTTATTCTGAATATCTTGTGAAGACTCCCTGGAGATAGAAGCGTTTTGTTTCTTCTATCTACATCTCTGCCAAGAGTAATCTGGTGTAAAGATCATCATCATCTCATCTCAACCCATAACCCGTCATGGGTCGTAGGGGTGCCATGGTGGAAGCATCAGCAGACAGGGTCCTCCACTGCTCTCTATTCTCAGCAATGCGTACAAGTGTGGAGAAACCGTGTCCTGCCCATTCTTTGATGTTATCAGCCCAGGATTTTCTTTGCCTTCCTCTTCTCCGTTTACCTTCGACTGTTCCCTGGAGGATCGTTTTCGAAAGGGAGTCATGACGAGTTACATGCCCAAACCAGGCAAGCTTTCGACGTTTCACTATTGACAAAAGTGGTTCTTGATGGCCTGCATAGGTGTTTATCTTCTCTCTAACATAGACATTTGTTTTGTGCTCTTTATAGCAAATGCGCAAAATTCTTCTATAACATTTATGCTCGAAAGCCTGAATCCTTCGCTCCGTATCTGCAGTGAGTGTCCAGCCCTCACACCCATACAAGAGAATAGATAATACAAGTGATTTGTATAATTTGATCTTCACAGGAAAACTGATGTTACTTTTCCAGATCACATTCAACCTTGTCATGGCAGCTGAGGCCATCTCAAGTCTTGTCTTGATTTCTTTATTTGATCTTCCATCACTACATATAGTGGACCCGAGATATTTAAAGGTGTTAACTTCTTCTAACGTTTGCCCATTTAACGTAATGTTGGTCGGAACATGTTTCTTATGGCTATTCACCAATATCTTGCTTTTTTCTATATTAATATGTTCTTGTTACTTTCTCCAGTCTAGAGGTAAGGTGTAAAGATAGACTCCATTGAAGCCCACATTAGATACTTGAGTTTTGGCCACAGTTGGACCACTACTGCAAAGCAGGGGAGGCAATACCGTCACAATTCCATAAGAGGGATTGTTTGGGCTTCATTAGCATGAGAAATTACATGAAATGGGAGGAAATCAAATACTGCAAATGACAAGAAAGCATTTTTAACTCAGACATTATGTCAGTCCTGGTGTTGCATGTCTGTGATGCTTTCGCAATATAGATGGACTACAAATGGTACAAAAATAAGAGCCGCGGTAGCGCAGTTGTTAGTGCACTGGCTCTCGAGCTCAGTGGTTCATGGGTCGATCCGCAGTTTAGGTGTGATTTTCTAGACGGCTCCGGGGTCGACACATACCTCATGAATTGGGTTACAAGAGCAACTCTTTGAAGGTTGAAGGCGACGGGCGTGTTGCAACATCACTCCTAGTCTGCCGACAGTCATGAAAATTTGAGCCTAACACCATAATCCCGATAAGCCCAATGGGTATGTAATGGGATCCTTTACCCCTCCCCCTTTACAAGTGGTACAAAAGGATAAGTAATGGGAGATTGATGGAAACAAAACCCAAACAAAATGCCAATGGAATAGGAGAATGTTGTATTAGGAAATGTATAAAACTCAAAAGAAGCAAAGTCCAACAGAAAAACTAGAATCTTCAGCTGAATTTTCAATGCTATCCTCAAGGCTGTTCTTTTTGTCATCTGTGTGAGCTGGGGGCCGAATATGGGGGGGGGGGGGGGGGGGGGGGGGGGGGGGGGGGGGGGGGGGGGGGGGGGGGTTGGGGGGGGGGGAGGGTGGTGGAGAGAGAAGAGGGTCGCCGAAATAAATACAATTTTCTTTATTAAAATATTTAAAAAACAGACACTGGATTGTTTCCGAGTTTAAATGTACTTCTTCTTCTTCTTCCTCGTTCGTCCTGAAAAGGTCGTTGGTTGCGATGTGTCCGTTTACAGCGGAGCTACGATATTTGCGCCTTTCGGCCGACACATCCGACTTCAGCACGGCATTTTTTGGGACCGCGTTTGCCTTCCCTCTTCGATCCCTACTCTCTCAGCCAGACTGCAGTGATGCAGCCTGTTTCCAGGACCACCACTTGGAGGTGGAGTAGGGTCTTGGTCAGCTCTGGTTCGCTGACCCTGACGCAAGCAGTCAAGCTATGGGTCGCTGACTGCATTCATCACTTTTGCTGCGTCTTTGGTCCCATTTAAATGTACGACCTGTTTTATGTTAATATTGATTTAATTTCTTAATGTACGTTCTTCGATTACTCTTTCTTGGGTTTTTTTTTCCAAATACATCACACTGAAAGCCCAGATGTGATTCAACATAATTTTTTTAATAACCTACTATATGATTATAAAAACATAAAAGCATTACGTTTTTTTAAAAGGCGACAGTGAATATCACTTGCGGAGATAACAGTGTGATCCAGCTCAATGGCTTGAAATTGAGTTTTGTAAGAGTACAATACGGTACGGCACGCTAGGGGGCGCCATGACGAGACCTCGCACGACCTTGACAAATCCCTAGGGCCAGACCTGGCTGACCTGTTCTGTTGCCTGAAACATGGACAACAATGAAAATTACGATCAGAAAAAGATACAGACTTTCAAAAATAGGTGCGGGCACAGAATAGAAGGATTGAAGTGGTATAAACGAACGAACGAACTTTATTTTCAAAGGGCTAAAAATTGGGCACGCAGGCCCGTTTGATATACTGCCTTCCTCTGTCTCTCTCTCATCATGCATAATGTATCCTGTCACATAACAATTTGTGCATGTATTTTTTTCTCTCTCACAAATTCAGCCCCTCCGGCAGTATCATCTTTTTCTTCATTTTCCTCACCTATCATCTTATTATTTGGATTATTTGGCATATTTTACGCCCTACATTCTTTATGTGACCACTCCCAGACTGTTTACGTTACGCCAGGTGACTCGTGATAATTCCACGTTTAATGAACCAGTCAGGGTGAGAAGAAAAGCCGGCTCGCCACCTTTTGATACAGACGGCAAACGTGAAGAAAGATAGCGACTTTGACGTAACTCATTTCCGGGGCCAGTGACAATCAGGCAATTAACACCTGAGTTGCGGTCTGTATGTTTGAAGAAACCAAAAAGTTTGTCTGAGCGGCCGCCAATCCTTTTGTTTAACTGTCTGGAGAACGCACGATCACAGACGATAATGAGATAATCGTTTCACGGGAACATCCCTGTGTGTGATTCTCGCAGGTAATCTGTCTGGCGAGTCAATATTTGAAGGTAGCATCTGGACATAAAATAGGTTTCCAGATTTGTTGTGAGATGGCGGAAATATTACCGCGTGATTTGAAAGAGGTTACGCGTTGGGATATTAAATGTAATATTTTAAACACGCGGGGGATATTATGAATTTAAACACCCCTACCCACTTAGTGCAAAAGAGCTTACGATTAGATTAAAATGAGAGCCGGAATAAACATTGAATTTCATTGGAAATTTCGGCGGAAGTACCATCTGTATTTTGAACTGAGAATGAGAGATATAATCTAGCCAAATCAAAGACACAGAACACAGACAGATTCGCAACTTCAAACAGCACCTCCCAAAACCCAGAGCAAGAAGGATCGGACCTAGAATTCCATACTTATAAGTGACAGATCGAGTATTTGGGCAACTCTGAAAACTTAAGAGTAAACCCGCATGTTGAAATACAAACTCTGAAAACTTAAGGGATTAGGGCCGGCTCTACCGACGGTGCAACACGTGCATTTGCACGGGGCGGCAAGCTTTGGGGGGCGGCAAAAAAAACTTTTTACTTATTTTTACAATCCCGCCAAAATATTCCGCCTGGGAGCCGCGCTGGTGTAATGGTTACCACACTGCGCTAGCAGCCTGGTGTTCAAGGTTCAAGTCCGGGCGCGGGCATTTGTAGGAGTGTCATTGACCGGAATTTTGACTGAATAACCTGAACGGCCCCTTAAATAAACCCTCTGTGGATGGTGTCACGGAGTGTTCGAAGGTTTCGTCTAGATTATTTTAAAATTCCTTACTTTTCTATTCCTTCATATTTGTTTCTGTTTTTTTCTACGAAACATTTGCACCTGTTCTTTAGCTGTTTTTCACGTCTTCACTAATAGTTCTGCCATACGATCCTAATGCTACCTTCTCCTGCAAAGACACTAAAAGGTATTTCTTTAGGGACGTCAGTGCAATTTATTCGCTTGGTTGAAACCACAGTGGTTCCCAGAGGATTATATTTCAGTGTTCAGTGGTCAACTGAAGACCACCACGATAAATCTTCCGGCATGGTTGAACGAGAGACGGGAATTAATTAACTTGGCGTGGGAATCAGGAATTTATTTTTTTATCGACCGTTCTATGTTGGCGGCTCGAATGTTTCAGTTGTTTTCGAGTGTGCATTCAGGGAAGTTGATTTTGCTCAGTGTTAGTGTGCTATGTGTTACAGTGATAAATAAGTTTTTAAACGTTTTATGGAAATTAGTACAGTGATTCAGCCTCCATTCAATACTAAATAATACATTTTATTGTAGGGTTTATTAAAACAGTTTTAATATTCAAATAGATATTATGTCCGATAAAAGAAAACAACTATCAGGTGCCAAATATCGGAAACGGAAACTGGAAAAAGAACGCGATATTCAAAAACATAGCGGGGCTTTACATAAATATCTAAAAACTGAAACAGCTGATGTAGGACAGAAGAAAATAAGCAAATGTACCAAAGCAAATTATTCTGAGCTCATGGTAAGTACTTCTAACTTGGACCCCAGTAACGTAGACATTACTAACAATGTCGAAAATGAGACTGATTTGACCGTTTCCAATTCCAGAGATTTAAGTGATGAACTTGAGAGGTACACTGATCCGGCAAGATGGAATCCTTCTTTAAGCGATACCGAAAGACTGGAAATCGTAAAAAAGCCTGCCAGAGAGACCGCAGCTCTAATGGTCGGAAATTTTCAGTAAATTTTTACACTAGGGAGCTAAGCAATGGAGAACATATTAATCGATCATGGTTAGTGTATTCAAAAGAAAAAGATTCTGTATTTTGTTTCTGCTGTAAGTAGTTTTCCTGTAATAAAATGTCACTCACTACTGATGGCTATAAAGATTGGGGTCCTTTGTATGTGTATCTTAATGAACACGAAAAATCTAAAAACCACTTGGAGTCCCATACAAAGTGGATTGAATTATCGTCCAGGCTTAAATCAGTACAGACAATTGATTCAATGCAACAAAAGTTATTAAATTCAGAAGTTCGACACTGGAGGAGCATAATAGAACGCCTAATTACTATTGTCCATTTCTTGAGCCAACAATGCTTGCCATTTCGTGGAACATCTGATAAATTATATGACCCTAACAACGGAAATTTTTTAAAGCTTGTTGAACTGATTGCCAGATTTGATAGTGCTTTGTGTGAACATTTAATGAGAGTAACTAGTGGATCGACCCAACATTACCTTGGGAAAAACATTCAAAATGAATTGATTGCTCTTCTCTCTGGAACCATACAAAAAGAAATAATTTCTATGGTGGAGAAAGCTAAATATTATAGCATAGTTGCAGACTGTACTCCCGATGTAAGTCACATTGAACAATTAACACTAATTGTAAGATTTGTTAATACGAATCCAGATTATATCAACATTCGTGAGCATTGTCTTAGTTTCATTGCCGTAGAAGCCACTACAGGCTCAGCGTTAACCAAATGCATTCTAAGAAAATTGTCAGACATGGATATTCCAATCGCAAACATGCGTGGCCAGGGGTATGACAATGGATCATATATGAAAGGAAAACATTCAGGAGTTCAGCAACGTATTAGGGACTTGAACCCGAGAGCTTTTTATATCCCTTGCTGTTCTCATTCTCTCAACTTGGTGGTCAATGATGCCGTGATGTCATCTAGAGAAGGGGTTTGTCGTAGATTTTTGATAGGAAATTAAGACTTGGGTTGGTCACTTCTGAATAGATTAGAATAAATGATAGTCATAGTGAGAGGTGATAATAGAAATAGATTTCCACGAGTGAGATAGTAGAATGTGATAGAGGCTGTCTCTGAGATCGAGAAATCTTCTCTCTCTCTGCCTATCTTCTACGACAGATTTAGATGAGTCAGACAGTCTAAACACATATATATATTAATATATCTCTATCCACTCACGTGCATGCACATTCAAGTGACGACAGTTAAACACACAGACGTGGGAAAACTATAACAGTGATTTTATAGATATTTTGGAACGAAACTGACCGACTCGCTGAATAATTATTGAGTAGTTTTATTATCATAACAAACTTCTCTCACAACCTATAAAAATTACATCAAAACTTATACAAATAGTCATAAAAATCAAGGAATTGCTACAAGAAATGATAGACCCGTTGGTGGGATCCTTCCCCTCGATGTATAGCTCACAGTCCTTTTAGAAGACAGTGATAGCCCCAAAGAGACACAGATACATATGATTTTGTCTAATATTTCCCCCTTTTAAGGTATGGACCTACTTGATATCTCTGCTCTATTTTAAGGGAAATATGGTTAGCAATACTTGCATAAAGAAAGTTAAGACAGCAAAATGAGTGCCAAAATACAATAATAATGAATCACTCAGACCTGCACTCACTCTATTCATTCAGCCGCGGCCACGTGCTCTCTTGCATACTTACAGCTTTGTTCGCAGCATCTGGAACATAATTCTTAGGGACATTCACATACAGACTCGTCAAATGCAGTCTTGACCAAGAAATCCCCAGTTCCAAAAAGACGGGTTGAAATTCTCTGCTTCAGGGAACGATTCCTTGGGTGTTCTTATTTTTTCAAATGTCTGTGTAAGTCACATAAAAAAATTGTCCAGGCACGAACATTAACAACGAGCACAGTGTCACTAGGTTAGGTATTCTAGAAATGAGGAATGTCAGGTCGGTGTCTTCTTTCCGGATAGGACTATATTTGGTCACCACATCACTAGTCAAAACTCCGTCGGAATGTTACTGACGTTAATATGTTACTTGCCACATTGGCTAAAAATGTACTTGAGTTGTTTCTCAGGAAGAATTAAATATGGCGCGATAGGCCTGTTACTTCATTTAACCTATAGGGTACTTGTAAAGATTATGCCCCCAAGTTTTTTTTTTTCAAGGAAAATGTTTTAGTTCTTCAAGATATCACTCATCCGTACTTAACGCTGGCAAAGTTTTGGGTTAACCCCAGTATTCACTGAATAGAGGGAAAGCACATATAAAATAATTATACCTACTAGGGACTCGTTATAACTTACATTTTTAAACTGCAAGCGTACAGCTTGACTTATCATTTAAACTTTCCCGTGAAATAAGTTATATAAAAAATCAATCAACATGAATTAGGAATACCTACGTATTCCGTCAACAGTCATGAGGCATCTAGCATTTATAAGTTAGTTAGAACAATTATTCTCGTCTGATTATTTAGCAGTAAAATTAAATTCCTTAATAGCCGACTGAGTTTAAGCTAGAAATTATAATTTCTGTTTTCCACTGTAACTCGTCACTATAAAATAATACAGACTATATAAATTAAGCACTCTGCACCAAATCTAACTAGTGAAATATGAAATAAGCGATTATCACTTTAAACACTTCACAAAATATTAGATACTTAATACATTTACCTCAACACAGAACTACAGGTGGTCGCACAACTTTAGAATCATACGCTGATATATTTATTGAAGTCTAGAAGTTCGACAAAGTGTCGAAACAAACTGAGAAACTTCGCTATACAGCTTATTCTATTCACGAGCAACCTGTCTACTGCGAATTTTGAAGACTGAATGAAAATAAAGTTTAACATTCTGGTTATATCTATTACCAGACAAAGGGGTCCCAACTTATTTCGCAAAACGAAATAATCTCCCCTTTTCCGTCTTAACACCTGCATTAGCTTAAACGCATGCCGTAACTGCCACCTACTGACCGAGAGTGCGCGTGTCGGTTGCGAGTCTCAGACGGCCTGTCTCCAATGCCGAGGCAGTTTTCACACTTCGCCGAGAACTCAGCCTGATGACCGATGTGGCAGGTGAAAATGCTAGACGGTAAGTCTCAATTACGCGCCGTGGAGATGTCGGTTTTGACACCACACCTGAGCGCTCAGCCGAAGAAAACGCGCGTGTCAGCTGAATGTGCAGACAAAAGTCTGCTCGTATGTCTGAGATTGATGCATATTCACACATCTCGTCCACTGACATCTACGTAATAGAATGCGTATCCCAGTATGAGAAAGAAAGCGGGTAAACGTTAGAATGGGAAAATAGTAATGTTTATAGTCGCAAGCGTACGAATGCGAAAAACACAGGAAAATGATAAAAGAGCGATAATAAAATATGAGGACACGGGTAGAGAAAGAAGAGAACAATAGAAAATTTATTGATCATAATCTCTACGTGACAGGGTTTTATTTTTTGAAACGGTTCAGAAATTGTATGTGTTTTTCTCAGCGTCAACACGGTGTTGGGGAATCCTTAAGAAACATATTACAACTCTAACGCCCAACCCACTAAGTACAACTCGCTGGGAATCTAGAATCGAGGCCATTCGTCCTTTAAGATATTATATTGAGGAATTGTATGATGCATTGATAGAAATTGCTGATGACGAGTTGTCACGTAGACAGATAATTTATTTTACCATCTTGTCCATAACTTGATTACTCTTTTAATGCCATGGTTTCCTTGACATTTTGTATTTCTTTTCTACTTTCGTGGCCCAATTTTTTCACCTTCTCAAACCCCACCCGAGGTTATTTTACGTTCTGGCTTTCAGTAGAAATTCCAACTGGACCAGCAGACGGTCATATAACGTAATGTTATCTAAACTGCACCTGGCGTTTGCCTGATCAGAAGAACGTCTGTTACGCTTAAAGTGTTTGAACGAGCGAAAGACGGTTTCTGTGAAGACACGGCTTGTTCGCAGGGACCAATCTTCTGCGGTCGGTAAACATGTTCTGATCTTCGATTCAGGGGAGATAACGACCCGCTGCGGTCTGTGTGGTTTTGCCCTTAAACGAATCAGAAACCATAATATTATGTCTATCGGGGAAATTTTCTCAAAGTTGTTGCTCCTGAAACCTTTTGTCTTACTCTCGATTACGTCTTTCGCCGAACATCTGTAGAAATATGCAGGCCAGGGGTCCGGGGGGAGCGTTCTTTGTAATCTATAAGAGTAGATGGATTTAATAAGCCAACACACTCGTGAATATTCCTGGCCCGTAGATGACCATATGTGACTTAGGTAGAGTTTGCACAGCCGAATCGCTAGAGCAGACTCCAGTCAGGCGAAGAACGTCATGTTCTCTTCGATCTAGAGGGTTTTCTGAATACCGCTAGCGTCACGAGTTGTCAACCCCGTTCCTGAATCAAAACCCCTTTTGTCAACGCCAAGTTAAGCTCACGCAGTGCAACGAGCCAACGCTAAATCTGGAACCACCTAATGCAGTAGTAGTTCTCTACTCGCCTATTGGATTACCAGTCAGAGCATTGCGGCTTCCATAATATCAAAACCGCCCATCTTGTCTATAGCAGAATCTGATATCACCCGACTTTATGTGCCTAAACGGGGCACTCAGCCAAACCAGTTTAAACAGGATTTACAGCCAAGCAAGCAATAGCGCCGGATAAGAGCGCCTGGGACTCTTTGTCCTCAAGTAACTTCGTCTGGTGTATTTCTGGATTTATGTAGAACTTCGCACTTAGGAGCGGTCAACCAAAGATAGACAGAGTCCAGCCCCTCGCGCAATTAGGGGTCACCAACGTTTAGCACCACCGAGGAAAGTTTTGTATTTCACTTCATTAACTTGAAGGATATTTACATGTAAGACACTTTTCTGGAGCTAGCTTTTGGTCCCACGAAAGCGGACGGACTGACACGCAGTTTTATTCATTTGGTAAACAAGAGGTAAATAGAGTCTTCCAGCCCCCTCGCGCAACTAGAGGTCACCAATGATAGTACCAACAAGGAAAGTTTTGTAGGCTTATTCCCTCGCAGACCTTATTTCTGCTTTTGCAAATATGACAGCAAGAAAAGTGTCTTTTTAAGCAGTACATACTTCAAACAATATAAATTCAAATAATGTGAAAATAGTGCTAAAAACTATAACATATACATACTATAGTTAAGTGTTTGTGACTCAACAGTTTATCGTTCCACATGAGAAGAGCATCCCCTATATGTAAGTAATGTAACTTTATTTATTTCATATAATTGTCTCTAATAAAGTCAATGGTTTATTTTATGACTGTACAGTATTTTCATCAATTTATCAATACATTACTATTAATGGTACTATTTAAAATTAGGCTAATGGTCATGAAATTAATGTTGAAGCTTGTTTAACATAATGGTTTTACAAATTTCAAACGTTAATTTGAGGTTGGGCTGGGGCGGCAAGGTATGGTTTTGCACGGGGCGGCAAAATTCCTAGGGCCGGCCCTGTAAGGGACCAGGACTTTAAATATTAGGACTGGATACCTAAGGAATTGCATCACCCGTCGTAACAGAAACTTTCCCAGATGAAGTGTTTCGCAGATTCACCCGTCATAAAAGGGATTCAAAATTTCCAGAACATGTGATTCGAAAGCATATAACCTAAATTGCTCGTGTCCATTCTAAACTGTGCGAGGAGATTGTGTATAACCCAATTGGGTTACGTGTAACATTTATATTACATATGTGAATTTGACAAGTTTTTCTTGCTAAGTGGTTATATATGAGGCTGGCAACCTCAACATACGAAAATAGTATATTCATAAACCACTACAGCAAGCGCTGCCGATTTCTTCTTGCTAGTCGTGCGGAAAAACGTCAGCAGCGGTGACCGCAGACTCCGAATGGAGCAGTGATGACTGATGATTACATCAAATGTGCATGAAGTGTGTAATATTTTGTGAGATATATGCACTTGTTTTTTTTTATGTAAAACTTTTGCCTCGTTTTGGCGAGGCGCGTCCCGTTCAACCTAGTCGGTTTTTTTTTTCCTCGCATGAGGTTGCATTGGCACACGCCCGTCTCCGGCCCTGGTCAAGACACATGATCCTAGCCAAGGCCGGATAATAGCCGCATGTCCCAACACTAAAGGATCCAATGACACATGTGTTACTGTAGTGATCCTCTGTGTTTCCACACATAGGACCTAATGACACATGAATGTCAATGTAGTGATCCCCTGTGTTAAGGACTAGTCGGTTATATTTTACTTTTTTTTCCTCGCATGAGGTCGCATTATTTTTTCCTCGCATGAGGTCGCATTATTTTTCCTCGCATGAGGTTGCATTGGAACACGCCCAGAACCCCCGGCCCTGGTCAAGACACATGTCCCAACACAAAAAGACCCAATGACACATGTGTCACTGTAGTGATCTTCTGTGTTCTCACACATAGGACCTAATGACACATGAATGTCACTGTACTGGTCCCTTGTGTCTAGACACATTGATCCTAGACAAAGGCCGGATATTAGGGCTTTTTTCCCCCCTCGCATATTTTTTCCTCGCGTGAGGTCGCATTTAACTCGCATGAGTCGCATTGGAATACGCCCAACATAAACGCATGTCCCAACACAAAAAGACCCAATGACAAACAAGTGTCACTGTTATGATCCTCTGTGTTTTCACACAAAGGATATAATGACACATAAGTGTCACTGTACTGATCCTTTGTGCCGGGCACATGGTTATTTTTATTTTTTTTCCCTCTCATGAGGTCGCATTTAACTCGCATGAGTCGCATTGGAACACGCCCAACATAAACGCATGTCCCAACTTTTTTTTTTTTTTCTTCCTCGCATGAGGTCGCATTTAACTCGCATGAGTCGCATTGGAACACGCCCAACATAAACGCATGTCCCAACACAAAAAGACCCAATGACACACAAGTGTCACCAATGATCCTCTGTGTTTTCACACAAAAGATCTAATGACACATAAGTGTCACTGTACTGATCTTTTGTGCCGGGCACATGGTTATATTAGGGCGCATGTCCAAATATAAAAGACCCTTAGGTCTGGGATATTATTTGTGGCCGGCAGCTGGGACTTTGAGAGTGAAAGAGAGTACAGAAAAATGGTTTAAGAAAGTTAAATAGAGTTGTTAATAGACAATATGTCTTTGTTAAGGGAAAGTGAAATGAGCAGAGGAGTCTTTTGAGGGAAGGGAGATAACTCCGTAGGTCCCAACAAGACGCTCAAACGCCACCTTTAATAGATGATAGATAAAGACAAGAAAGACAATGTCGCCAGTTCAAGATTGAGTTAACAAAGTTGTCAAGACTACAAGACGAACAGGTATGTTGTGTTAGATGCAGAGACAATAGACATTATCTATGGGCAGCGTAGAACAAGTGACTATTGATACTAATAAACAGTTAGACAGTAGATAATCGATTAGTTTAGTCCTAAGGCCTTATTTTAGGAAGAGAACAGAACAGTAGATAAGATAGTAATTTTAGAGACAGCGTCAGACTATATAGGATAAGAAATGATGGAGCGAGAGAAGATTTATTACAAAAGTTGCCTATGAACATTTTATGTATAATGAGATGGCCGGCCTCGGTGGAAGGTTGGGCATGAATTATAATTTCAGCGGATTTGATGACTAGCTGTAAATAAACATCGTTGTTGTTCACCGCTGTTTGAGGTCAGTACTTTTCGACAGATGTTCTCCATCCCATCATCTGTATGTCGTGTGAAACAATTATATCGTCAAGATTGGTTTTAACATAGCATCATCAACACCTAGCTGCCTACTGTCGGGTAGTGAGACGAGTCCCACTATACAACAAGTACCATAAACACTAACATCATCCGCTGTACGGCCACACACTTTGTTAATTGTAACTCATGCAACTCATTATTCGCGCCGTCCAGACACATTTTCCCGGTTTAATACTCGGAAGAATATTGGTGATTTTTTATCATCTTCCCTGAGCTACGCTGTATACTCGGGAATTTAATTCTTCTGAGAGATTAACATTGGTGGGTGGACAGCGAGAATGCGCCTGTTAATTGGCAGCCCACAAATGTAATTAGTAGATGCATTTGTTTTTCTATTTTGTCTAAAAAGTACATGGAACGAAGATAGTTGTGAGTGAAAAGCAGGGTGTCCACACCGACCGCCTAAATCGGACAAGTTGTGTGAAGAAGTGCTCTTATCACCAAGAAGCGACGAAAACCACAGCTGCAGGACTCACCTAAAAGTTAAGTTCTGGTTAACAGGTGCCAGGAAAATGGACAATAGTCTTAAAAACATTCCTCTACCTAGGCTCAATGACGAAAGCTTTCATCTAAAATTTCACCAATCTTTCCATATTTATGTTAACCTGTTAAAGACTAATTCACTATTAAATTTGTTACATGTTATTTTAAAACTAAACAAACATAGTTGATTCAGTTATTACATGTTTGAAGGCAAACGTAAGAGCACGACTAATATATATATATATATATACATTTATTTACCACTAAACATAGCTATACCATTAAAAGATTAAATTCGCTGAATTAACTCACCTGGGGGCTTGAACGGGCTAAAAACCATTGCTTAAATCCTTCACAAAAGGCGACGGACAAATATAAGTTAACAAATGTTTAGCGCTAAGCAGCATTGTTCTTGACTTCTGAATTATCTTGTGAACTCTCTCGTAAGATAGAAACGTCATTACCCTTCTATCTACATCTCTGCCAAGAGTAATCTTGTGCGAAGGTAGACACTTTTGACGACCCATTTAGATACTCTTGAGTTGTGGCCACTGTTGGACCACTACTGCAAAGCAGGGGAGGCAATCCGTGACATATCATTTCATCCTCACATTTACTATAAGCATTATTTAGGCATTTATCATTATAAAAGTGATTTCTTCTTCTTCTTCGTTCACCCTCAGATGTCATCTTGAATAAGTTCAAAGAAAGCAGTGGTCAGCCTGAGGCCGTTGATATCTCCGTAGATTTTCTCCAGGAATGGTAATGGTGATGGCCAAATGCGTTTTCTCTGTTCCTCATATGTTGGGCACCTTTAAAGCAGATGTTCGGCAGTCATTTTATCAGTGCCACAGTCACACTCATCAGTAGTTCCTATCTTTAATTTGTTAAATAGATGGCATCTCAATTTGTTATGACCTGTGCGAAGTCTGAAGATTATCACTTGTTCACTTCTGCTGAGCTGGTAATACGGATCATTTTTTGTGTGGCCTGGATGCTCTTCTTCCCACTTGTGCAAGTACCTGCGCTTGATAAAACTCTTGGCCTCCTCATAAGTTATATTTGTGTCAAGTTGAGGAAGCTTTCCCCCTCCTTTGCCAATATGTCAGCCTCTTCATTTCCAGGGATGTTGCAGTGAGAAGGGATCCACTGTATCACGACTCTTTTGTATTGCTGACATAGTCTGTGAAGTGTTACTCTTAGGTCATCCAGTTCAGCATTAATTTGACTTTTCAGCGTTGTAATCACTGACAGCGCATCTGAGAAGATAGCTACTGGTCTCTCTGAGCTTTCTTCTGTCATTAGAATTTCTGATGCAGTTTTTAAGGCCTCTGCCTCTGCTCTGAAGTTACTTGAAAATGTCCATGTTGCGACTGCTATCTTTTTTGTGTGTGCCATTGCTTAAGCTCAGGAAGATTCTTCCACCCCCATCTTCTGTTGCATTAGTTGCTGATCCATCTTTGTACGCATGGATCCAGGTGTTGCTTGGGTAATGTTTCTCTATATATTTTGTGGTTAGGACTCTCCTTTCTGTTTCATTTTTGGCTGTTCTTTCTCTTAATACCAGGAATGTTTTCTATCATTTCAGGGAAGCACTGTTGTTTCCAAATTGGTAGCTTGTGTGCAGTACATATTGGTGTTGATATTGCGTTTATGGGGTCTGCTCTCATCTTTGTTTTTACTGTCTCTACAAAGTTGCTTCGCTTCAGTCTTCCCCTTCCAAGTCCATTTATTCTCTGGTGCATTGCGTGGTCTATCAGCCTCCTGCATTTCTCGGCTTGTTGCTGGGCTCTGCTATCTCTTCTATCCTCCATAGGCTGGAGGTGAGTAATCTTTTCCAACTCTTCAATGGGTGTTGACTTCATGCGCCCCCCCCCCCCCCCTTCTATGATTCTCATTGCTTGGTTTTGGGTTCTGTTTATTTTGTCAAAGTTCGACTTCGCTGCCGTTGACCATGCTGCAATGCCAATAAAAGTGATTTAACAACATACGTTTACAATATCCAATCAAAATTAAATTTAAGTACGTTTTTAAAATAAATTTAAAAAAAAAACAGAAAGTAATGGAAAAAAAACTAACGAAGAAACAAACAAAATTCAAACTCTTCATACAGTAAATTAGACAATCATTTGAAACCTAATCAGATTAAGATGGCGTGTTATAAGAACTTGTGAAAAATTCGAACAGTCTGTTAATGAATGACAAGGGACTCGGCATGTTGTCCAGTGTATGTGACAGATTTGACCAGACGTGAGCAGCTTTGAGTCCCATGGCAGATACTGCCATAGGGAATGAATTGTTAAAGCTTTCAAAATGCTAGGTCCAGTTTTATGAAGTGGGGAACCAATTACCTTCCTTCGCTGTCTCTGCCTTCCCTAACTCAAGAGCAGAATCAGACAGACAAAGTAGACAGACAGACGGACAGATACGATGGAAATTAATTTTCCAAGGGTTGAGAATCGGGCGCACAGTCCCCTCTTTCATTCTGCCCTTCCTGTCGCTCATCTTATATTACTGTTATTCAGACATTCTCCAGCGTACTCAAAGTATTAATTTAAGGGCAATGCAATATTACAAAGTAGTATAACAGTACCTGATCACAATTAAGAAATAAGTATTTTGTAATGAAAAACAAGATCATCGTACCCTCCATACAGTATATTAGATAATAATTGGAAACATACTCAGTTAGGGCGGTATATAATCAGCACTCATAAAAGACAAGATCATAAGTATAGAACTAATGTCAAGAACTAGATAAGTACCACTGGAAAAAGACGTTCTGGTGCTGGATATGACGCACTGTTGATAACATGACAAGGCAATCCTTTTTCTGGAATCTCTAGGGTCAGAGAAATTTTGGGAGACCCAAAAAAAGACACGAAGAAGGGAATTAGACACAAACATGATGGGGATAAAGAAAACATGAAAAGACCCTGAACGGGTAGCACAGGTCGGGAAGGCTTGCCGTATATTTGTAAAAGGTATGTGCTCCTCTGACGGCAGAAATGTAATGAGTGAATAAAGTACGGCGAGGAAAAGACATTGTACCCGACAGGACACACTGAACGTATCTATGAAGGTAACCAAAATTGCACACATATAAGAAATGGCGACATACGTAAACCACACAAGGTTTTCAACCTCTTAAACACAAAAATACGATAGCATTATATTTCTATAGCTAAAGGCAGGTCAAGCAGATGTGGGCTGCGTGCCAAGAACATTTACCTTGCCGCCATAAACAGTAGGCTTTCCATACAAAATACAGCTCCTAGCACCCAACAATAAATGAACTCATAAAACCCATGTCACTGTCAGAAAATGTGTCCTTGATGACACAGCACCAGTTACGGCCATTCTATTAAGTCTATTTTAAAAACGGGTGTTGCATATAGAAATAGCTCTTACCAGCTGACGTAACTACACCTTATTTGTTTATATAAACATAACTGTGTGCTACCAGCTGACGTAACTACACCTTATTTGTTTATATAAACATAACTGTGTGCTACCAGCTGGCGTAACTACACCTTATTTGTTTATATAAACATAACTGTGTGCTACCAGCTGACGTAACTATACCTTATTTGTTTATATAAACATAACTGTGTGCTACCAGCTGACGTAACTATACCTTATTTGTTTATATAAACATAACTGTGTGCTACCAGCTGACGTAACTATACCTTATTTGTTTATATAAACATAACTGTGTGCTACCAGCTGACGTAACTACACCTTATTTGTTTATATAAACATAACTGTGTGCTTTGATTTAATCTCTACTTTATGCTCATCACCTTTTAACTCCCCGGGGAGCATAGGCCTTCAACAAACTTATGTCTTCCTGTCACGTGACATCAGCGTCTTCTACAGCCATGTCTGTCTCCAGTTCTCTTCTCCGTGTGTTCTTTGATCTTCCTCTATCTCTCTTACCCTGGGGATTCCAGAACAAAGACTGCCTTGTAATGCTATCAACAGGTTTTCTCAATGTGTATCCAATCCATCGCCAGCGTCTTCCTCTGAACTCTTGTTCCACTGGGGCTTGTCTGGTTCTTGTCATCAGTTCTACATCTGTTTTCTTGTCATCAGTTCTACATCTGTTCTCTTGTCATCAGTTCTACATCTGTTCTCTTGTCATACCATTTCAATCCTTCTATTCAACGCAAAAACTCATTTATAAAAGTTTGTAGTTTTTTGTTTGTTGTCTTTGCCGTTGTCCATGTTACACAGCCATACAATAGGACTGACTTGACATTTGAGTTGAAGATTCTGGTTTGTTGTGTTGGACCTGATTTATTTAGATCTCCAGATATTTGCCAGTGAAAGCTCCTCTAACTCCTTGGTATTGTTGTTTTGATATCATTGTCTGCCAATGTTTTTGTTGTCGATATCCCATAGCTGCTGAGCATATCTACTCTTGGCAGCCCAATGCCGTTCTTAAAAAAGTGCAGGTTTTCTGCAGTTGTTTTAATGTTCCATATAGTGAGTTGGTGACTGTCAGAGGTGTCTGTAAAAGTTTTTTCCTGGCGTTTGTGAGTGATGGACACTCCATGAGGAGGTTTCTGGTTGTTTCATAGGGATGAGAGCAGTGTCTACACATGGGTAGGTGCTGAGGGTTGATACGGTTTAGATGGCTATTGACTCTGGCGTGTCCTGTTCGGAACTGAGAGATAAGACTTTGATTTCTCCTGCTGAGTCTGTTTATGTTGTCGTTGTCTTTTGGGCAGGTCATTTCATTAAAGACATTTCGGCCAGTCGGCCCGTTCGCCCATCTGTTCAGCCAGGTTTCCCTTGTGTTGTTTCTGAGAATCTGTTTGACTGTTCTCATGCTGCAGGGTCTGTCCTTTTGTTGTTTAGAGGCTCCTGCTTTTGCAAGTCTATCAGCTGTCTCATTTCCAGTTAGATCACTGTGTCCAGGGATCCACTGTAGGGTTACACTGATGGAGTAGGCTGTGATCAAGTTGTGAACCGCTCTTCCTATAAGAAAAATGTCTTTGTTTTCATATGGAGTCTGTTTAAGTGCTTCCAGAACAGACATAGAGTCACTGAAAATCACTATATCTGATGGCTTTCGTTCCATAAGGTCAAACTGTTGGTGTAGTAATTCAATGGCTGTCTTGATGGCCTCAGCCTCCGCTTCATAATTTGAACAATTCTCACCACAGGAGTCACAGAACTCATAAGAGGATCCATCCAGGTACCATATGCAGACGCCGTATCCTGCAAAAGAGGTGGTCTTGAAAGCTGAACCATCTGTGTAGGCCTGGATTGCCGACGTTGGGTAGCTGTTTATGGTCTCCAAGGCACACGTCTTCAAGAGTGTGGGTAGTGTTTCCTTGTTGGCCGTTTTATCTATCAGCTGTGTTTTGACAGTTGGTTGATGGAAGTTTTCCCAAGGGGGCGGTCCAAAGTATTTGTTTTCCAATTATCTCTCTTGCGGGAGATGGTGTTTATCATTTTCCTCTTTGGCTATGTCCAAGAGAGATAGTTGTTTCAGTCTTCGTGTTGGTTTCCAAGTGTCAATAAGTACTTTGTTTGGGTGATCTTTCTCTTGTCTCCTGTATCTCTCTACAGATTCAGTCAGTGCTCTTTTACGCCTGATATCCAGTGGCTCTATATTGGCATCTATCTCACGTACGGCTGTGGGTGTTGATCTCATCCCTCCGCAAATTAACATGAGAGCTTGGTTCTGCACACTGCCCAGAGCTGAGATGGTATTAGAACTCACAATGGTCTGGAGGGGGAGGTTATAGTCTATCGCTGATCTCACATAGCCAAGATATAGTTGACGAAGGGTTTGTCTATCCGCTCCCCAATTTGTACTAGCTAGCCGTTTGATGAGGTTTAGGCGCTTACATGCTTTTTCCCTGAGGTTGTGGATGTGTCCATCTAGTTTCAATTGTCTGTCCAGTTTTACTCCTAGATAGACTGGGTGCTCCTCTTTTGTTAGTGTTTCCCCACTCAGTTTGATGTTGATAGGTCTTTTTGCTATTTTGTGGCTGCGGGAGAAAGTGGTGTATACAGTTTTCTGCGCATTGATTTTTAGTTTCCACAGTTCACAATATACTGACATTGTAAGGAGAGCTCTGTTGATCTTGGCTTTTGCCAGGATGGGATATTTGTCAGTAGTCCAGATGGCAAGGTCATCAGCAAACAGCGCCTTCGACACATTCAGATGTTTGGCAAGGTCATTAATGAAGATGAGGAAAAGGGTGCAACTTAAAGGAGAACCTTGAGGCAGTCCTTCTTCCAGCGTTCTTTTCCGTGAAATTGCACCGGCATAGTTGGTAGCTATGGTTCTATTTGTTAGGAAGGCCTGTATCCATCTAATCATTTTCCCTCCTATTCCCATTCTTCTCATCTTTAGCAAAAGTCCCTTTCTCCAAACTCTGTCGTAGGCTTGCTCAAGGTCGATGAACACAGCTATTGTGCTTTTTCCCTCTTGAAAGCCATCCATCACATTCTGTGTAAATCTGAAGAGGGGGTCATCTGTGCGGCACTTACGTCTGAAGCCTGCCTGGTTGTTGTCCAGAAGGTTCCAGCTTTCCAACCACCAGTATAGTCTGTTGTTTACCATTCTCTCGACCAGCTTGCCTAAGCATGAAGTGAGGGATATGGGCCTATAGCTTCTTGGTGTTCCTGGTGGTTTCCCTTTCTTCAATATAGGCAAGATGGTTGCTGTCAGCCATGCTGATGGTAGCTGTCCCTCGTTATACGTTCTATTGATGAACCATAGAAGTGTCCCTTTGCCTTTGGCCCTAGTTGACAAATTATCTCATTTTTAATTTTATCTGGTCCTGGAGCTTTATTTTTGGCCAGTTTCCGTAGTGCCATTCTCAGTTCTTGCGGACGGAACGGGTCATCGAACGCAGCCATATTGGTCTGATCTATGTTACGCGTGGATGTGTTCTTTGGGAGCACTTTGTCTAGTTTCTTTCTCTGTTGTGTTTTATTTACACTGGCATAAAAATTGTTGAAGACATCGGCTTTCTTGCTGCTTGATGTTACTTCATCACCACTTCCATCCACCATAGGTGTTGGGTTTGTCTTTTTCTTGCTTCCCTCGAGATTACTGAGGAGTCTCCAAACTTTGTTCCCTTCTCTTTTTAAATCTAGTTTGTTGCAATTTTCTTTCCAAGTCTCCCGTTTATTCTTC
The DNA here is from genome assembly GCA_024509875.1 of Oreohelix idahoensis. Lineage (NCBI taxonomy): Eukaryota > Metazoa > Mollusca > Gastropoda > Stylommatophora > Oreohelicidae > Oreohelix > Oreohelix idahoensis. The sequence continues at coordinate 178,951 of JAMPIV010016139.1, forward strand.
TTGGTGACATACCTTACTTTTGCTGTCCACCTGTTGTACTCTGTTTTATTTAGGGTGGTAGGGTATTTTTCAGCCTTCTTTCTAGCCTCTCTCCTTTCTTTGACTGCTTCAGCTAGTTCAGATGTCCAGTAAGGTTTACACTTCTTATGCTTCCCCCTTGGGATGCACTTTTTGGCAGCTGTTAGGATTGTGGTATACATGTTGTTGTATGTAGTATTAATGTTATCAGTTCTAATGATTTGACTGAACCCAGCGTCAGTTTCTCGGCCGTAGCGGTCCCAGACTGCTTTCCTGAAGTTCCAGGATGGTTTACACAGGGACTTCTGTGTCATCTGTGGTGTTAAAATAGTTGTTAAAACAGGGCGGTGGTCACTCCCCACGTCTTCTAAGACTTTGATGATACTATTTTCTGCTATGTCAGCTGAAACAAATGTCAGATCTGGCCGGCTGGTCGAGCCGTGTGCCCTGTGTAGGAGTGTTGGTGGAGTTTCCAAGTTCTGCAGTAGCATTAAGTTGGTACTGCTGCACAGCTCCTCAACCTCTAGGCCCCTACTGTTAAAGCGCCTGTATCCCAGAGCAGGAATGTGAGCATTAAAATCACCAGCTACGACAGTTTTCTTTAGTATGGGCTCGAACTCAGGCAGACCTTTTGATGAGGTCGGGGGACAGTAAATGTTGTGTAGTGTGTACTTGGTGTTATCTTTGCCCCATAGCTTTATTTTTTGGTGGTCGATATCCCCCGCAGGGTTGTTGGTTACTGTGGCTTGGGTATCATTTCTGATTAAGGTCATGATGCCTTGGCACTTCAGGCATTCACATTTGTACTGTGTATAACCCATGATGTTAATTTGTCTCCGTGGGAGTATTGTTTCCTGCAGAAGGGCTACTTGTACTTGATGTTCGTGTAGTATTTTTGTAAGCTCAATTGTCTTGTTCTGTAGTCCAGCTATATTTAGCTGTAAAATGTTAAGGTTCCCCTTCGCTGACTTTTCACAAGGAGCAGGGGATTTATCTCTCTTGCGCGGGCCTTGGTAACCGAGGCGACGCCCGAGCTCGTATGGAATATGTTGTTTGACTGGCATTGGAGGTATTGGGTGTTTGCTGCAGACATCTCCCTCCCAAAGAATGCAATGGATGTGTCTTCCTCCATGAGTATTGGGCTGGTTTGCTTGGCCACTCACCTTTTTGGCTCTAAAGATCACTTTGCTTTGGGGGTTCAGGTGGGGTTCACAGAGATGCATTCCCCGCTAGTCACAAGCGCTCACGATGCAGGCCTCATTTCTTCGTTCTGTGGCTGAGCTTTTGCTGTGGCTGTGTCATGTCCTGCATCCTATGCCTTCACGATTTTCCCGAGCACAGTGGTTCTAAATTTCCATTGAGTTTTAGTGGCTTTGCTTCCCGTGTCTCAGGAGTTGGACAAAATCTGACGATGGGTGCAATGTCAGGTAGCATGGCACTCTTGCTGCAGCTGGGACATAGGGCAGGGCCCGGATCCCTTCTAGGTAAAGACCTATCTTTTACCATCACCACTTCAGGATCTTTGGTGAGGCGTATCGTGGATTGGACAGAGAAAGCTTGGTAGGCAAGTAGAGAAGAGAGAAAGTAGCATTTAACCCATGAGTGGAGTTTGGGTTGGTGTTGATCAGAGCATGGTCCACTTGCCGGTGGGTATTGCGCCTACACCTTCGGAGGAGTCCCAAACAACTCCCGACCCAGTTATACCGCCAGGCACTCGGTCGCCCCCATAGCAAACTCTGTAAAAACGGGGTCACCACGTGAAGGTGCTGCTATGGACACGTTTGTACAGGAGAGGCCATATGCTAGGAGCTTACTACAAGACAGTAGCTTCCGCGGCGATCACTGCACCTGGATATGAGAGGCTGTGTGTTCGCATCAACATCCATTGACGTAGGTGGGACGTCGGAGCCCGAACCCTACATAGACCCCTGTCTGCCAATCAGACTTCGCCTATATTTCAGTCAAGATTATGTGTATCATTCTAAATCCTGTAGGGGTGTTTCTTCAAATTCAGCCTTACCATACCCTTTTAATCCTTCTATTCTACGTAAACACCCATTTATTAAAGTATGTAGCTTTTTGATTGTTGTTCTTGCTTGTCTCCATGTTTCACAACCGTACAATAGGACCGACTTCACATTTGAATTGAAAATTCTGATATTTGTTTTGGACTTGATTTCTTTTGATCTCCATACATTTTCCCATTTATAACACATAAGGAAGGGAAACCACGAGGCCTGTAAACAGTAAATTAATATGAAACAAATATAAAGGTATGTTATAAGGCACTCGTAGGAAATAAAGAAGTAGAACACTAGACAACAGAAAAACAACAGACATGAGTGGCTTACCAAGGATTTGAACCCTGGACCTTCCGTGCGACAACACCGCCTAGCTATGCAAGCGAATCACACTGTCCTCCCTGCCATCTACGCATCCCCAAAAAAGTATGTTTCAATGACAGGTCATTAGTGCGAACCTCTATACATAACACCGGAAGTTTACCATGGGCAGTTCAGCCTATTAATGACGCAATCACTTCTGTTGTTCCCCTATATATCAGTATTGGTCAGTCCAACAAGACAAAGACCTTAATACTGTGTCCAGTATGATAGTAGACTTAGAACAGTAAGAACAGGACAGAAGGTAGGTTTGGTATTGTATAAACATTTATAACACATAAGGAAGGGAAACCACGAGGCCTGTAAACAGTAAATTAATATGAAACAAATATAAAGGTATGTTATAAGGCACTCGTAGGAAATAAAGAAGTAGAACACTAGACAACAGAAAAACAACAGACATGAGTGGCTTACCCAGGATTTGAACCCTGGACCTTCCGTGCGACAACACCGCCTAGCTATGCAAGCGAATCACACTGTCCTCCCTTTTTCCCAATGCAGTGAAAACTCATCTAGTCTGTTTGCATTCTTATTTTGATATCATTGTCTGTCCCTTCAAGTGTGTCTATATTGCTGCTAATATTTGTCAATATAAACATAAATGTATGCAATGATTTAGTCTCCTCTTTATGTTGGTACAAAATAACTGAAGTTAGATAAGATGAAGAGAAGTAACAAATAAAGTTTGTAATATGTTGCAGCAAAGATTGAAGTCTAGTGTCACAGAACATCACATCATATGTGCATACTTGTATGTCCATACATCATACACTATGTTTTCGCAGATACGTCAGTGATATACTACTCCTTTCGAAAACAAGATAAAGTGATAATTGTGACGACTTGCCCAATCTTCTCTTCTTTTTTTTATTATTTATGAGCCGCCATTTTTTATCATCTTCAATGCATGATCGAGAAGCCCGTAAAATCACGGGAAATTTCACTTGCGGATATTCTCCTAGCGTTCAGTGATTTTCTCCTAGAGTCTAATACTATTTTTAGATACGACGTCATTGTTGACCCCTGACCTCGGTAGCTAGAAACCTGTTTTAATTTAGGACCGACTGCTTAAACTTAGGTAGAACCAGTTTATGCCACTTTAGGAAACCCCCACGTGACTTTTAACGTTATTGATTGGAGCGTCTTTATGATGCCAAAGCCACGTGATGCACGCTTTGGATCACGTGCCCAAGCGGAAATCACCCGCTAAAAGTGCGCCAAACACGGCCATTTTTTCACTTACGCCCAGGTAACCAAGAAAGCTAGACCTAATCCAGATCGTGCGAATTCACGCATTAAAGCACTGAAGCCACGTGTCTAAATTGTGATTAGAGTCCATCTGAGTAGTCTATGGTGGAGCCTTGCACGACAGTCCAATCTCAGAGCAGAATACGGAGTCGAGCACAGTGAAGGCAAATCCGAACCATTCAAGACCTACCTGGTGCAACGTCAGGAGACCGGAGAACTAACCACGCTTCACTATCAGCCAGAGGCTGAAAAGATAAGTTCCTTGAAAAAGGGAACTCACCATGTCAATGCCCTACCTTTAGTCATCCATGATGAAAAACACTTGAATTGTGAGACATATTAAATACAGCAGACACTAATTCCATCGACAATACTATCATCCACCATCTATTCATTTTAATTTTAATAAACCTATTGGGTGTATATAATGTACCCCATGCCTTGTTTCTTCTATTAGATGTTATATATGTCTGATGTTTATCTTCCTTTTTTAAGGGAAGGGGGGGGGGGCTCGTAAAATATAATTTAATCCCAGTATAATTAGGCCTAAGAATAATAATAATAGATAACTGAGAAGGGGACAACGGTAGCGAGAGACCAAATATCTCCTTACAAACTTTGCCAGACTTGTCTAGTTAGGAGAATTTACCCTCTTTGTCTCCCTTCAGCCGGTGGAGAAACCCAACAGGATTTCTTGAGCCAAATCTTTCTCGGGGTGATCCAGGAAAACTTCACATTCACATCTATTATTCCTTCTAATAATTCTTATCCTTCCTACGCTACGCCACACTGGGGTCTTAGTCCGGAATTTGAACTTATGTATTTATATCATACCTCTGGGATAGTATCATTCATTCATTCATTACAGTATACTATTTGAACACATGTATTTTCACACAGTAGCTCTAGAAAGACAGAAAACAATTTTTCTAGAATTTCAGGCATTGATTGGTGAATCCCTTTATATATGTTGTGTTTTAATTAAGTTAGTTCATGATTTTGTATCTAATTGAATTACAGACATTAAGTCTCCATAACTGTAGTAATTTCATTCTACAGGAGTTTGATAATTTGTAAGTTTTTGCTTGTTGTTAGAAATACTATTGGAAGGTAGCACTAGCTTACTCAGTGTGGACTATAACAGCAAAAGATGGCTGAAATAGTTAAGCTTAAGGCAGCACTAGGAGAGGCCGGTCGAGATCTAGGTTATAGTGGGGTGGACCTTGCGAATTATGTCAGTGTCGAGACTGATAAGTATTACGCTCGAGAAACAGCGAAAGCTGAAAGAGAAGAGCGAATAAAGTTAGCCAAAATAGATGAGAGGATAAAAGCTGTAGACGCTAGGGAAAGAAGCGAGAGAGATGAACGCGAGCATGCACTGAAGATGAAGCAGTTAGAGATGCAGGGACAGGCTCAAAGAGTTGAACCAGTAGCCGGTGCGACAGCATCTACATCATCAGGCAACCAATCGCCACGGTCAGATAATATGCCCTCCTTGCAAATGGGGAGCATATGACCTTTGCCATCCTCACACGTGTCAAACTTGAGACCCTTGACGTTTCCATTTGAAGCTTTCTCGGAACAAGCCGACTCGATCGATATGTATTTGGACAAATTTGAGAAGTTTGCCACCACATTTGGGTTGGAGAGGAGCAAGTGGAACCTGAAACTGTCACAAGGGCTTAGAGGAACTGCTTATGAAGTGTATAGCAAGCTTCCTCCAGGTTTACAGGATGACTATGACTATCTGAAAAAGGCACTCCTGATATGTTATGAGCTACATGCTGACGCATATAGGAAGAGGTTCCGTAACTCTAGTTGGGAAATCGGAGAGAACTTCACTCAATTTGCTGCTAGACTGGATTCGTACGTGGAAAAGTGGGGTGCCCTAGGGAATTTTTCTCATGATTGGGAAGGTCTGAAGGAGATGGTCATTATTGAACAACTGAAGGACACCATGACTTCTGACATGAGGAGATTCCTGACAGAGAATGGGGCCAGCACTTTAGAATCCATCGTCCAGTTAGCGGGACGTTATCAAGCAGCGCTAACAGAGAATGACCCATCCCGGTGGAACCAACCGGAAGAATTATCGAGGCCGACACCTCAGGCACACTTGGACCCCAAAATGAATCTACCTTACCATCACTTCAGAAAACATGACAAGCCAGACTATGCCCATAAGACTACTCAGAGATCAGCTTTCCAGCCTCAGAGGCGGGGAGAAAAGTTTGTAAGACGTGCAAAATGAGCAACCACAATACTGCAGATTGCAGAAGGAAAAACCCCCCACATCATGTTGCATGTTTGCAGATGAGGGCTGTTGACAGGAAGGAACTGACAGTGAGTCAGAATAGCCTCCATCACCCACCTATACAGGAAACAGTGACCGTGAATGGCAAACAAGTCATCGGGATGTATGACACAGGTTTGTCCTATGACGCGGTCGTTTCTGCATCTCTGGTGCACCCCAAACAACTCACCACAGAAACAGTGGATATCCAGGGGCCACTCAAGGGAGCATTACCCTTAACTTTGCCCATTGCGAAGATTCAAGTCAGTTGTCGCTATGTGGAAGGGGAAATCAATGCTGCAGTTTTAGAGGATCCTTTCTACCCCCTGATGTTAGGGCGTAGATATGTCTTTTTAGGAGAACCAGTAAAGCCTGTGGTTATGGCTGCCATCCAGACCAGGTCTGACTCCAAATGCATAGAGAGGGACTCTAAATTAGAAATTCATCCGAATAAGATGAAAAGGGCTCAAGCAGCTGATAGCACATTGGGGCCTTGCTTTGGCAAATTGAAAAACTCACATAACCCTCGAAGAAAGGGTGACTTTTATATGGAACATGGACTCTTGCACAGGAAAGCTGGCAGAGGGCTAAAAAGTCATGGACAGATTGTGGTGCCATCCACATATAGAAATAAAGTTATGGAATGGGGGCACGTTGCTACTTTGAGTGAACACCTGGGTAATGGTGCCACAAATCAAAGGATAGCCACCCATTATTATTGGCCCGGCATCATGGAAGACATAGCTCGATATGTGAAGTCCTGTTCAGATTGTAACCAGGTAACCTCAACACATAGGGTAGACCAGTTACAGGACCTAGGGAAGCATTGCTGCAGACGTAGGCATCCAAAGAAAACCAGGAAGAAAACCAGAATACTTACCTGGGAAGAACAATATAGGGGCAGATTTTTTAGTAAACACCCTTATGCCAACGAGGAGAAATAGGAGACAATATTGAGGATGAAGGTGAAATGAGAAACTGAAAAAGAAGAGGAAGACAGGACCAGAGGAGTTGGACGGAACGTCAAACTTGAGGAGGGGCTTGTGTGACGACTTGCCCAATCTTCTCTTCTTTTTTTTATTATTTACGAGCCGCCATTTTTTTCTCATCTTCAATGCATGATCGAGAAGCCCGTAAAATCACGGGAAATTTCACTTGCGGATATTCTCCTAGCGTTCAGTGATTTTCTCCTAGAGTCTAATACTATTTTTAGATACGACGTCATTGTTGACCCCTGACCTCGGTAGCTAGAAACCTGTTTTAATTTAGGACCGACTGCTTAAACTTAGGTAGAACCAGTTTATGCCACTTTAGGAAACCCCCACGTGACTTTTAACGTTATTGATTGGAGCGTCTTTATGATGCCAAAGCCACGTGATGCACGCTTTGGATCACGTGCCCAAGCGGAAATCACCCGCTAAAAGTGCGCCAAACACGGCCATTTTTTTCACTTACGCCCAGGTAACCAAGAAAGCTAGACCTAATCCAGATCGTGCGAATTCACGCATTAAAGCACTGAAGCCACGTGTCTAAATTGTGATTAGAGTCCATCTGAGTAGTCTATGGTGGAGCCTTGCACGACAGTCCAATCTCAGAGCAGAATACGGAGTCGAGCACAGTGAAGGCAAATCCGAACCATTCAAGACCTACCTGGTGCAACGTCAGGAGACCGGAGAACTAACCACGCTTCACTATCAGCCAGGGGCTGAAAAGATAAGTTCCATGAAAAAGGGAACTCACCATGTCAATGCCCTATCTTTAGTCATCCATGATGAAAAACACTTGAATTGTGAGACACATATTACATACAGCAGACACTAATTCCATCGACAATACTATCATCCACCATCTATTCATTTTAATTTTAATAAACCTATTGGGTGTATATAATGTATCCCATGCCTTGTTTCTTCTATTAGATGTTACATATGTCTGATGTTTATCTTCATTTTTTAAGGGGGGGGGGGGGGGGGCTCGTAAAATATAATTTAATCCCAGTATAATTAGGCCTAAGAATAATAATAATAGATAACTGAGAAGGGGACAACGGTAGCGAGAGACCAAATATCTCCTTACAAACTTTGCCAGACTTGTCTAGTTAGGAGAATTTACCCTCTTTGTCTCCCTTCAGCCGGTGGAGAAACCCAACAGGATTTCTTGAGCCAAATCTTCCTCGGGGTGATCCAGGAAAACTTCACATTCACATCTATTATTCCTTCTAATAATTCTTATCCTTCCTACGCTACGCCACAATAATCTTCAGACAAAGAAGTGAGCACTGCAAGCATCTGTTAGCTGTCTGTTAACAAATTAAAAATCCGACAGCCAGACATGTGCCCACGTGGGAAAGACAAAGAAACAGTAGAACATATCCCCCAAAACATGGAATGCACCAGCAGATTTATGGAGACACTACACAGCGACGAGAGAAATCTGAGACAGAAGGACAATATTATAAGAGAAATAGATCTGGTTTTATGACACCGAATGCAGAAAACCTATGTTTTCACAAAATATCACTAACAAAGCATCATTACCATTGTTTCATAAAACACCGCGGTATACTTTACTCCGAACACATCTATGTACAATCTTTTTTTTTTTTTTTTTTTTGTTACCCCTTCTGTGGCTCAAAGTGGGGTCTATTGACTTTATTGAGTAAGGCATCTCCATAGCATCAATGTAACTTTTTTTTTTATTATGTAAAACTTTTGCCTCGTTTTGGCGAGGCGCGTCCCGTTCAACCTAGTCGGTTATATTAGGGCGCATGTCCAAATATACATTTTTTTTTCCTCGCATGAGGTCGCATTTTTTTTTAACTCGCATGAGTCGCGGTGGAGCACGCCTGACCCCGGCCCTGGCTAAGACACATTGATCTTAGCCAAAGGCCGGATATTAGGGCGCATGTCCAAATATAAAAGACCCTTAGCTTTGGGATATGATATAAGTATATGAGGAGAACTGCCGTAAGACGGGGGAAAAACAGTTGAATGGAAACAAAAACAAAAACACAAAAAAACACACACACACACACAAATAGTAATACGTCTTACAAGGAGAGGACAAGAAAAACCTACGTTGCGGCCACAAGGCCTTCGTCAGGGACAGACAAACAAGAGACAGGAGGGAAAGAAAATGAGAATTAAGTAGAGAACATGAAACTATAAAAATAAGAGAAAAAAAACTCCCTTTTGTCCAGTTACATGGTGAAGCAAGATGGCTGCCACTGGTTTGGTTGGTTCGGTTTGCGATATGTAATGAAGTAATCAATGTAATGTAACCGGCAGCTTGGGACTTTTAAAAATAAAAGAGAGTACAAAATAATGGGTTTAAGAAAGTTAAATAGAGTTGTTAATAGACTATATGTCTTTGTTAAGGGGAAGTAAAAATAAGCAGGAGAGTGTTTTGAGGGAAGGGAGGTAACTCCGTAAAGCCCCTTTTGCGAGATTTAGCGGTATTTTGGTTTAGTATTTCTGTTAGTTCACAATTATTGTGTAACTGATTTGCATAGTAATGCTTTAGTGATAGGGTTAAAGAAGGGTTTATGGGTTTTGAGCTTAATCAGCAAAGGGAGACGACTTTAAATTACGTCCCTTGAAAGCTTTTCGTGAATGATCAAAATATATACGCACGAGAAAGTTTTGCGAAGGTGAACAAATTTTAGCAGAGAATGGTCAGAATGTTAAATCGGGAAAAAAATGAAGGCAGTCTGATTTTTTGAGCGCCAGTGAAGAAAGTAGGCCCAGCGAAAGTTATCGCTGCATTAAACTTTTGTGTAGTTGTGAACGCTAGCTTGGATGGTGCACTGGGGCGAATAGGCCACTGGAGGTGGTTGACGTCTGTGTTGAACAGAAAAACTATGTTGCCCAGCCATCAAGCCGTTCCATTTAGCCACCTTGATAGATGTAGGTGCAGGTTTCTGCTATGGTGTTGCCTGTCAAGTATTTTGATGGACATCCCAAGGCGAGAATTTACAGGTATGTCAAAACTATCAAGTAATGTACATCGTGCAGAATAAGGTGAACTTTTAGACAGCAGAGAAGAAAAGAGACTGTAGAAAATATTGGAAAAGATACTTGGTATAAACTGACTGCCTGGTAGACCCCCACCCCA